>MJUU01010492.1:0-16234 GCA_002080025.1 Modiolus philippinarum | reverse complement strand
TAGGCTAAAATAATGACCAAAGATCTACAAACGGACTAAAGAAATGACCCAAAATTACCTTAAGGGAAGTATTTAAAGACCAAAAATTGTCTCAAACAAAATTTGGTACCCAAAATCTCCAGACAAGAAGAAACTAGACCTAAGGTCTCCAAAAATAGCCAAAATATAAACCCTAATTCCACCCCGAATTTGCCGTATGTACTGTACCTTCACATATAGAAATTACACACCAACCTTAAGATAGGTACAGCTAAGTAGAAATGGAATCTTGTATACAGGTAAAATAAAATAATCACATTTTCCACCTTGATTGAAACATTATTTTCGGATATATTTATTTGTTTTAATGTCTCTGGTTCAAATGCTTCGGCAAACACCACATGTACAAAAAAATGTAAAATCCTGATGGTTCCACAGATTTTAGAACACAATATTAATTTAAATCAAAATCTGTTAAGGATATCCACGCCGTTTCGTGGAAATGGAGATAATTTGTAGTGACAGGAACATAAAACGTACATTGCATAATGTATCCTTGACGAACTCCCATGAGATAAATAAAACTTTATTTACATTTTCTGAACTAGAAATATGCAGACAATAATAACTGTACTTCGATATTCTGTATATAGTTGCATTTCAAAATTCTAAGACCAATCCATATACATATGATATTTCAAAGTGATTTGAAAATTTAAAATCCTTCAGTAACTTGTTGGTCTTGCATACTGTTCTTTCTTATCTAATCTGCTTCGAGGTGTTTTAGAAAAGGAAAATGCGATTATAAAACAGAATATCTCCATCTTTGCATTTTCATACTGAAGCTAAAATCTGGGATATTAGTCCCAGCTAAAATATATTGATTCATCTGCTCTGTCTAAAACTTTAATAGAAGTTATCTTACTCAAGTTATTGCCGTTCATACTATACAGATGCGTATATTCTCCTTGTGCTGTACCATTCTTAAATAACTTTCAGACTGTGTATTTTTCTATTAATTTCACTTCTCATGTGAAAGTTTTACCTGGGTTGCCAAGACAACAAATGATATATGACACGTGTGTGTATGTGCCAAAGAAGGTATTAAACATCTTCCAACATCAATTCAGATTACCTGGTCTGTATATTTGACATGAATAATGCCTCTAGTCTAATTTGATTAAACATTAGAGTATACTTTATACACAATTAGTACATATGCAATATTTATCATTAACCATGCAGACATAATTTTTTCTTATAAATGTATATAAATTAGTACGTGTGCGATATTTAACTTCAAAATCAAATCTGAAAATTGTGGAACTTTTTCTATGTAAAATTCAGTCTCAATATATTCTGATAGTTAAAACTGAAACATATGGTGTATCCTGCAAACAAAGGTAAAAATATACAAAATATTATTTCTATTGTTATGTCATAGATAGAATTTCCTGACATTAACTTTTTTTTTAAAATGTAAAATGTGAAAACTGACAGACAATACAAAATTTAATCAAAAACTGTAAAGTTATAGATCTAAATAGAAATCTGACAGCCTGTAATTACTCCTAGTTGCATAACAAACAAAAATTTTTCTCCAGTTGTATTTAGAAATTCGAAGGTAGCCTGATGATAATCTGCATGTCTCTAAAGAAGATGGATAGACATATATTGATTTAAAGGAAAAAAAAACAAACTAAAACATCGCTTATTAGTTAAAAAACAATAAAATGCTGCAGTTTTATTTTTTTATAACATATTAAAATATTAAACAAAATTAATATAAAGAGAAGAAATAAATAAATATTTCTAAATTAAATGCAAGCAACATTTTAAGCAAATGAATTCGAAAAAGTAAATTTGAAAACTTAATTATGTAATACTAATTTTCAGGAACATTTTTGAATCAACAATTCAACAATTAACAACATAAACTTTGAAACTATTCAACAATTGTTAAATAACTCCTAATGAACATTTATAACATTTTTTTAAATAAAAACATGCAATAAAACAAAATGTTCCAAACAATTTTAAATATTAAAAAAAATTACCTGCTTTGTATCAATGCCTGAAAAATAAAGGAAATTAATTCATGCATCATCATCACTCTATATATAATTATCGTAATTTTGTGTAGCACCGGCTTTCACACTAATTTATGAAGATATTGTCGGGTCTGTGTACTATGTTTTATCCCCACCAATACACAGGTAAAATTCTTATCTCCCCTGAACATTGGAATACACAAACAACTGATGAAGTTGTGGTGAAGGAAAGCAGATTTTAACTAAAACTGGATCAAATGTCAATAAAATTATTGCCTTGCCGTTGATTTGAATAAATACTTGTTTAAAAATCACATCAAAACAGAAGAAAACGCGGACCATACGAAGTGTGTATTCCAGATTTGTGCATCGTCGCCGACAGTCACAATACACATTTCCTTTAGTGAAATCACGATTGGTATGCAATTCCCGAGATATGAATAGCCTTTTCTACAATATATCCACTTGACATTTCGATAATCAATGTCGATATCTATTGATTAACTCCGCACGTCAAAGTATTAATTTCCGCGCGTCAGTATTAATTTTGGCACGTCAGTCTAAATCTCTGGTGGTCAGTCTTAATCTCTGGCGGTCAGTATAAATTTCCTTGGCACATTATTAATCTCTGTGGAAAAGTATTAAAAATTAATAATGTGCCAAGGAAATTAATACTTTTATATCTCTAGTGAATGATTACTTGCGTCTGAAGATATTCACAAAGATAAGTCGAATACAACTCGACCCTTCTAGTGACTTTGTGATGATTTCTCTTATGCCGCTGTTCAAGTATATAGATCAATATTCCCTGGTTTCACCTATCGACCTTTAATGAAAAAAAATCAGAATTCATTGTATGTTGTGTTGGTTTAATTTAAGGGGTTGGGTAGGAGGGTTTTGATCCCGATTTCCCCGGGAAAAAATCAAGGTTGGCAAAAAGGCGGACAATACTAGTATTGTCCGGGGCAGTGGACAATACCGGTAAATACCGGACAATACTGGACGATACTGGACAATTGAAATAAGAGACAGTCTAACAATTTTGAGCCTATAATACACATATTGGTACCCTTGTCAGACAGGTATGGGGGATGGTTTTATTTTGCTAAGTAGGTTAAAAGTTTGTACACAATCATGATATTAGTAAATTGAAATAATAATAGGTATTTTAAAGTTGTATGTTCAAATATTACTGAGATAAAGGCAATAGACATAGTGGTAAAAACTGGTCAAATGAAATAAATTTGTGCATATTGATACTGGTTGATACAGTAAATATGTTTCAGATTTTATTCCTTTGTTTACCTAATAAGATGTCATTAATTGGTCACAAAGTTGTTAGATTTACCTGCACTATATACCTATATGATACCCTTAATTAGTTAGCAAACAGGTGGCTGTGTGGCAATTATAAATTATAGCTGTCAAAATGGTATTTGTGGTGTTTATTTAAGGGATTAATTATGGTAAAATGGGAGGTAAACGGACAGAAAGTCACAGGACAAAAAGTCACAGGACAGAAAGTCACAAATCTGCTAGGACAAAAAGTCACAGGACAAAAAGTCACAATCTGTATTTTT
This sequence comes from Modiolus philippinarum, assembly GCA_002080025.1. NCBI lineage: Eukaryota > Metazoa > Mollusca > Bivalvia > Mytilida > Modiolidae > Modiolus > Modiolus philippinarum. Next base: position 12,624 of record MJUU01010492.1, on the reverse strand, counting down.
ACATTGGTGGACAAAAAGTCACAGGACAAAAAGTCACAACTTAAATGTTTGCTTCATGTGTATGTAGGTGCAGAACAAAATGGTCACACAATTATATCAACTGACTCATGAAATTGAATATGATATTTATATTATTTTTGATGTACGGAATTTTATTGCTAAGATTTAGAAATATCATTTTACATAATTGAAAAACTTTTTTTTTAAACATATATGAATTTTCTTGTTATAAATTAATATTTTAATGGCAAAATATTTTGCCTAAAAGGCCCAGCGAGCTAAAAATTCAATCCAAAACCTTCCATTTATTTCAACATGACTGATTGAATTTCCTCAGAAGTTTCTTTTTCTAAACTATAACCGATAATAACACAAATAATGACAGGGTACCTACCTCTGGTCAAATGCCAATTAAGCAATAATTAATTTTTATCTAAACATATGTGGATTCAAATTATAGTTATTTGTGTATCAATTAAACCCTACAATAACATGATAAGCCATACATGTAAAATAATTGGCTTTCATGATTATTTATTTTCAAAGATGTTATTTTAATAGTAACACTTACTGCATGTCAGTTCCCAATATGAAAATGATAGAACAAACATTCCTAAGATTTATGTCTTGAATAAACAGAATGGAGAGTCAAGAACATGACCCCATACATGCCATACTTAAAATAAAATTGAAGGAAATGTATTCCCTTTTATTTATTCATTATTCAAAATGTTACTTTTTATCCTAATATATTGTTCAAAAGACAAAATTTATAAATTGTGACTTTTTGTCTTGTGACTTTTTGTCCTAAATGATTTTAATTTAAACTGTGACTTTTTGTCCTGTGACTTTTTGTCCGTGACTTTTTGTCTGTGACTTTTTGTCCTGTGACTTTCTGTCCTACATTCAAATGGGACAGGAAATTCATGTAGGTAGTAAAAGACAATAAACAGTTTGCAGTCTGTCAAGTTTATACATTGTAAAAGATAAAAAAAAAAACAACAACAACAAAAAAGACAAAAAAACCAGTAATTAAAAGAAAATAAAGCCAGGTGCAATGTATATATATATTATTGACCACGGCCACTTTGTATTGTCCAGTAATTGACCTTTTAAAATTTCAATCGTCCAGTAAAGGCCCGTGTTTACTGGTAAAAAACCAAAAACAAAAACTCAAAGAAAATTTAGTCAGATACAATGTACATGTATTTATTGACCACTTAAAAGCTCTTGAGAGCTTATGTTATATTGTTGTTATATATATCGTCTTTAAATAAAGCTTTTGAACTTTGAACTTGAACTTGAAATTGAACTTAGAATTTGTATTGACCAATTAAACTTTGTATTGTCCAGCAATTGACCATTTAAAATTCCAATCATCCAGTATTGTCAGCGTGAGGAATATATGTCTAGGGCAGTATTTACTGGTAAAAACAAAAGCAAAAGTTAAAAGAGAATATAGAAAGGTACAGTGTATATACTATTGATCACTTAAAATTTGTATTGACCACTTAAATTTTGTATCGTCCAGCAATTGACCATTTAAAATTTCATTCGTCCAGTATTGTCCAGTATTGTCCACTTGAGGAGTATTGTCCATGGCGGTATTTACCGGTAAATACCACCGGTAAATACCAGGGGTGGTTTTTTCCGCCCAACCTTGGAAAAAATGCACGATTTCTTCAGTCACCCTGAAAAATATGATTGACCGAATTCCGTTCCTGATAATTGTTTTTTTCCCGAATTCTCTGTAAAATAATTGGCCTTTCCTGTTGTCCCGAAAACGATCATACCGACCCTCATTTAAAGTTAATTAATTATCATGCATGAGTATCTTCAATATCATACGCTCGCCTATTATTTGTTGATAATTCATTGTCACAGCATTTTGTATGTAACCCGTGAAAGTATTGTGCTATAAAAAAACATTTTTACGGGATTTTTAATTGAATTTTCAAAGCATCCCCTGAAAATTCAAATCGTAAAATGCTGTGAAATCGCCCTGAAAATTGATTGACTATTGTAAACGACGCCGTTGAGAAAAAATGATACATTTGGAAACGATGCCGAAAGGAGATTTTTGCTATCAGGTTTCAATTTGAGAAGCATGTCGAATCTTGAGCTGCCAAGTTCCCTATTTCGTTATGAGCAATTCATATTTAAACACATTGATTTTATCATAGATTTATTTTACATGCTTTCACAGACAGGAACCTGTCCGCAATTCGCGAGTCCGGTGATTTATGACGTCACGCTCCAGGGTATCTGTGACGTCGCGAAAACAACATTCCAGATCCGGCGATGTTATTATCTGCCCTTGGTACTGTATCGTATCCCCTTAAAAAAAATAAGAAATTCATAAAAATGCAAGAGAAGAAAAATTAAGAAAAATGCATCAAAAATACTAGGAACTATATTGGTATACCATGAGAACAGGAAGAAGATAACTGTGTACTCTTACCTTCTACCTCTTCCTGCCCCTCCTTTCTCCCTCCCCTTCCCTCAACCTTCTCCTTTCTGACCTACATTTCGTGCATGAGTGACTTAAGTAAAAGTTTTGTAAGAGTCCAGATCTGGGATGCTACAACTCTTAGAGGAATAATATTTTGTATGTAGATGCTTCTTGTATAGTTACGAAGCTCCAGATAAAAATAAGGTATTTTTGGCCTACATTTCATGCATGAGTGACTTAGGTTTAAGTTTTTGTAAGAGTCCAGATCTGCCATCTGGGATACTACAACTCGTAGCGGAATAATATTATGTATGCAGATGCATGCCGGGTATTCCAATACACAGAACCGGAGCGGGCACAAAAAACACGGAGCTCATATTTGTTTACATGCAGTAGGGTGGGTACATAATTTTATTTATAAGTCAACAAAGCTTTGGAAATTGCTGTAAATAAATTGTCCTATTTATTATACAAATAATAAGTAATCAGCAGGTAAAATTTCAGTTCTCAAGACCCTTAAATAAAGTGTGGGAACGATTAAATCATCAAAGTTTGCTATTTTCACGGCTATGTCTCCAATAAAAGTGATGCGGCGTTCATGTTTTAGACATTACCCAAACATTATTGATTCTGTCTTTTCATTAATAACTACTGGACATTTTCTGAAAGTATCAGATCCCAGAATTCACTTGCTATATCTTTATTCGGCGATTTACCCAACTAGGGTGTGTAATTATGGGCACAAAAAACCGCGGAGTATGATACAATTGAACACGGAGTAGACACATTCAAATGATACAAGGAACGCGGAGTTTATTCAAGTGAAAATAAAAGATGATGAAAATTATGTGCAATAACGACTTGCTCTCCACTGTGCCTATGATTTGAATGCAAATATGTGCAACTAGTTAATCAACTGAAGATTAATAAACGTTTGAAAAATGGTTATTGCATCAGTATTTTTAAGATTAAATCTCAGAATTATAATATTGTTTGTCAGACCGTATCTTCTATAATAACTGATAATGCAAAATATTCTAGCAACATAATAACTTAATCCGAACTGGTTTACTTTGCAGTAAGGCATTTCAAACTTTGTCCCTGAAATTTTTGCTTTAATTATTTTAAGTCATGGATTTCATACAAAATGTAAAAAATAGTATAATATCAAGCAAGAGACAATTTCAGGCATTGTGAAACATTGCAAACAATCACATCTCAATATTACATTGAAGTACAGACAATATGTCCAAAAAGAAGGGGCGGTGTACTAAATATCTAGCAAAAACTCTTGAAGGAATCTGGTGACCACCTTGCTGGAAATCACCTTTTTACAGGGGATCGACCAATGACTTTCGTAGCCAAGTTTCATTCCAGTAGGCCCAGTAGTCTCAGAGAAGATCTCTGAAAGTGTTCCAATAGGGTCAAATGTTAAACTGTATTCCCACTGCTGACCATACCGGCACTTTAATCGGTTTCAAGTGCTCAAACTACAGAGGTTCAAGGTGCGTCCTAAGGTGGTGCTTTGGGAATGTGCTGTTCATGCGGGGAAGTAAAGTCATAATACGGAAAACCTGATCATGAACCGTTGAAGCTAAACTATGTGGAGAAACACCACGCTCCCCTTGTATATTTTTCTAAGGAGAGCAGACTCGCTGCGAGTCGTAATAGAAGTCTTAATTTCCTGTCCCTACCCATTTCTCTTCTTTTACCTTTTGCCTTGGTTGTGCCTTCCACCTTCATTTCTTTTACTAAAAATGTTTTTATTAATCAACTTGTTCTCTTCCTGATAAAGCTGAAATATTGTTCATTGGACGTTAATCGCTTACTTATCAATCAATTAATCAATCACATATCAGGCTTAGATTGTCCCTTGGCTTTAACATATAGATATATATATATATATATATATATAATAGGTATCGCGCCTATTTTTAGGTACTTTTTTCACCAATCATGCTGCCAAAATGGCTTTTTTTACCCTGCCAGAACCATTTTGCATTTTAGCTGTTTTGCTTTATCATGTATTCATGTCGTTCTGTATGACTTCTGTGTTTAATTCTGTTGGAAATCTGCAGGATATCTTTTATTTCACTCTGTATGTAATATCTTACTTGATCATGTTTGTCTGTCGACCTGTCTGACTGTCGGCCTATCGACATGTCAACCTGTCTTCGTAATTACATGATACCCCTTTTGACCTTATCGTGTCTACAAGATATTGTTATCTGCCTGTCGATTAGTTTATTTGTTGACGATTTTAACCTTAGATTATGGGTTGCAGTTGGCATACTAAGATAGCCAAAAGATCAGGTCAGGGATGGGACCCCAAAGTAAAGTAAGTCCCTTTATGAAGGGATGCGGGGTCTCTTTAGTAAGATACTGATCTAAAGCATTAGAAGATATACAGCGTGTTTAGACTTGCACAATGTATAAACAATTGTGTGTAATCCTCAAGACGCAACTAATAGTCAGATATCATGTGGTTATGACCATTGGTACAATCTGTCCTAACTGATTGCAAAAACTTAACGTGGTTACTCATGCGGGACTCGGGGGTTGGGTTGTTTGAGAACGTATTTGCGTTAGATTGTACTGATACTAATGCGCATCAAATACTAGAACTATTGACCAACAACTTACATAAGCATTACAATTCTCTAAAGTTCAAATTGTTAACGCAGTTGCCATTGCCGAAACAGTATCCACGAGTCTCATTTCTTTGACTTTTCGACGAATGAGAGTTACTATAATCTCATAGTCTTATTTTTTCACTTGGGCTATCATGGGACTATCAAATAATAAGTTGTGGCGGATATTTACATCGTGTTTATTGAAGCGAAGTACCATCTTTCATAAGTAGTATGTGAAGCACCTTTTCTGAGCATGTGATTCCACCTATTTCGCTTATTTGTCGATCTCTATACTAGATTTAAATGGTGTTTTTTTCCAACAGTGGACGGTCAATTAAGGGGTACATCAATATATCTTTTCTCTCAATGTTCACTGTATTTCCAATTGCAATAACAGTATAATAACTAACAAAATACCGAAGTTACTGTGAATTTAGTTTCTGCATTTGTACATTTCTACAACTTGTATCTTTTCAATGCAGATCAAATCAAAACATTTGGAAATCTATTAACCGAAATATGTGTAAAAGCTGATAGAGAACAAATTACCAATAGGATCTAAACAGGAAAGCCAAAATCAGCCGAAGACAAGGCTATACAAAAAGGAGACAGTCTTTAAGTTTTAACAAAATTTTCGAAAATTTAGATATTGCAAGTTTTCAAATTAAATCGGTTTTCGGGCCAGCACCGAAGTACTGGCTACTGGGTTGGTAATTACTAATGATAATATCTAATCAATGCACTGTTGATTCAATCGTAGTATTTTAGGCTTTCTTTGCATACCCAATCTCTATAGGGTAAATATTGCATTTCAAGATGTCTTTAACTAATCTCATGTNTGAGATATTTCTAAAGAAGTTAAGTATACATTTTAAAACAAAATTTCAACATTTGTAGTTCGAAATTGACATTTATGTTCATATTTACAGAAAAAAAACGTTTATTTCTTGTAAGTAAAATTTCACATAGAAAAAAATTGTGAACTAATTTTTTCTTCATAATTTGCAGAGATCTCCATGAAACATCACTCTTCCAAAATGCGCTTTAAAAAATGGGGGTCCATATGCTTAATTTAAAGCTACAGAGAGAAAACTGGCATTTTCTATCGCTACAAATGAGCATTCCCGGTTTTGGCGCGAAATGACGTTACATTTAGAATTTGCTTGGAAAAACGTCGTAAACTTATGTTTTCTTGCTTATTAGTGTTGCGAAAAATAGAACAGAATAACAGGAATAAAAGACATCAAACAAAACAGAGAATTGATCCTGTGATTAATGATTACTTGCGTCTGAAGATATTCACAAAGATAAGTCGAATACAACTCGACCCTTCTAGTGACTTTGTGATGATTTCTCTNGTTTTTTTTAATGGATTCCTTGTGAAAAATTAATATGGCGCTCAGCTATTAGATTTTTGATAACTTGTTTCCTTTCCCAGCTATGAGGGCCGAACGGGGCCAAAATTGGGAATTTGCGGATTAGGTATAATTTTTATTTTTCATCTGATTTCGATGGGATTTTTTTCTTTGGATTCGTCTTGATCTAAGCTTTCAGTATTATGCCAAAGGATTTTGTGTAGGTCTTACGGTTTCTGAGCTACAAGGGGTCAAAGGGGCCAAAATTGCAATTTTTCTAAATATGTCAAATCTTTATTTTTCATCGGATTTCAATGGGATTTTTTTCTTTGGATTCCTCTTGATCTAAGCTTTCAGNCTTTCCTGTTGTCCCGAAAACGATCATACCGACCCTCATTTAAAGTTAATTAATTATCATGCATGAGTATCTTCAATATCATACGCTCGCCTATTATTTATTGATAATTCATTGTCACAGCATTTTGTATGTAACCCGTGAAAGTATTGTGATATAAAAAAAAAACATTTTTACGGGATTTTTAATTGAATTTTAAAAGCATCCCCTGAAAATTCAAATCGTAAAATGCTGTGAAATCGCCCTGAAAATTGATGGACTATTGTAAACGACGCCGTTGAGAAAAAATGATTCCTTTGGAAACGATGCCGAAAGGAGATTTTTGCTATCAGGTTTCAATTTGAGAAGCATGTCGAATCTTGAGCTGCCAAGTTCCCTNAGCTAATAACTGTGTCAAGCTTCTTTTTGTGTCCATCTAATTATTGTGTCAATCTCTTTACTGTGTCCACATTAACTTTGAACTACTTTTGTTAAAATTTCAGTGGTCGACATGCTGCGGTCGTATCATGCTGCGCTCGGCGTAGCCCTTTATTCTGTGCTGTCTTCTATCCAATAGATTGTGTTCCTTGTGCCCGGTATCCGTGTTCTGTGTGCCATTATCAATTAAAGCTCCGCAGTTTTTTGTGCCCGTAATTATGCACTCTTGTTGAATAAATGACAAAATAAAGATATAACGAACGAATTCCAGGAACTGATACTTTCAGAAAATGTCCAGTAGATATTAATGAAAAGACGGAACCATTGATGTTTTGGATATGGTCTAAAACATGAGCATCCCGTCACTTTTATTGGAGACATCGCCATGAAAAATANTACCATGAGAACAGGAAGAAGATAACTGTGTACTCTTACCTTCTACCTCTTCCTGCCCCTCCTTTCTCCCTCCCCTTCCCTCAACCTTCTCCTTTCTGACCTACATTTCGTGCATGAGTGACTTAGGTAAAAGTTTTGTAAGAGTCCAGATCTGGGATGCTACAACTCTTAGAGAAATAATATTTTGTATGTAGATGCTTCTTGTAAAGTTACGAAGCTCCAGATAAAAATTAGGTATTTTTGGCCTACATTTCATGCATGAGTGACTTAGGTTTAAGTTTTTGTAAAAGTCCAGATCTGGGATACTACAACTCGTAGCGGAATAATATTATGTATGCAGATGCGTCTTGTAAAGTTACAAAGCTAAAAAAATTAGGTCACTTTGACCTGCATTTCATGCATGAGTGAATTAGGTTAAAGTTTTTGTAACAGTCTTGATCTTAGATACTACAACTTGTAAACGATTAAACTTTCATCAGTAGATGCATATGCTATAGGTATTATGCTCCTGATTGAAATAAGGTCACTACATTTTTTGCATGAATGGCTCAGATTTAAGTAACAAGCCAGATCTTGAATGGTACAACTTCACAGAGTGCTTATAATACTAGACAAACATTGAACAATCTGGCAAGGGAGTAAGATGTTGTTTCTGACTGCCCCTAACAAAGTATTTTTTAAATTTAGAGTTTATTAAAAATTATAGAAAAGGAATTCAAAGTGTTCTAAGAAAGTAAAATAAGGTAACTCACCAGAGCATTCTTACAGGACCATAATACATTAAAATGCATTGCTGAATCCTATGTACTTGTTCCTCCAAAAGTAGTGATTTCATAAATGGCATTAATTTTTTGAGTCTGATTTGTTTGTTCCTTGTAAATCTTTATATTTTATTGTTAACTATGCTTCAATTCATCACATCATTGTTACTCATGCAAGCTGTTATAAAATGTAACACAACAGTCACTGATATGTTACATCTCTGTTACTTATGCATGCATATGTTCCACTATTGTGACTTATGCAAGCATATCTTACGCTACTGTTTCTTATGCATGCATATGTTGCATCTCTGTTGCGTATGCAAGCATAGGTTGCACCACTGTTACTTATGCATGCATATGTTACACTTCTGTTACTTATGCATGCAGGTGTTACACCTCTGTTACTTATGCATGCATATGTCACACTACTGTTACTTATGCATGCATTTATACATGTATGTTACACTACTGTTACTTATGCATGCATGCATGCATACAGTACAGAAAGAGTGGTACCGTGACAAATCACCGTGATAGACATGTCCCACTCTGAGAGTGATACTGAATAACTTTTTATCTTTAAGAGATGTCTCAATTATTTTTTCTGCATTTTAAGTGGTATACTACACCATTCTTAATACAAAAGAGAGTAGGAAATGATTTCAAATAGGAAAAAAGATATTTAGATCCACTCTCAGAGTGGGACACGTCTATCACAGTGATTTGTCACGGTACCACTCTTTCTGTACTGTATGTTACACTACTGTTACTATGCATGCATACATGTATGCTACACTACTTTTACTTATGCATGCATACATGTATGTTACACTACTTTTACTTATGCATGTAGGGCATCAAGCCATTTTTGGTTTAAAAAATATAGGATTATAGGATTTTTTTTTCAAAGTTTATAGGGCAAATATAGGGATTTCATAGTACATTTATAGGAATACTTAGGATTTTTAATGAAGAATTTGTATACAAAACTGAAGTTGAATTGTTCTGATTAAAAGTCGTGCAATCATTTCATCTTATTGGATAAGAAATAAAAAATCCTTTCAGATGCAGACAGTTTTCAGTTGTGCTTAAACAACCAATAAAGTTATTTTCTTCATAAAAATCTAATTCATTATATCAATTAACGAGAATCAAATCCTGGAATTTGGGGTTTTTTCCTTGACACAAAACAAAAACCAAGATATACTACTCTCACATAAGCCACTGATTTTATAAGCAAGCCATACTTTAAGTGACAGTTATCAAATGAAGTCAGTAATAAGTAGCATGAATGTAGCATTGTTCAAAGATCATCAATAAATTTTGCTCAAATTGGTGCTAGGGTTGTCTTGAACTTACTATGAGGTATGAGCAAAGCTCACTGTTGAAAGCCTCAAGATGAAAAACAACAATAAAGGGTTGTTCTATAGCTTGGTGTAGAGACTTTGTCTCACATGTATTTACTTCAAATCCTTTCATTGTTTATTTCAGGAAATTTTATTCATGAGATATAAAATTAAAATTTTAAGAGAAAAAATCTTTCAGCTTCTTAATATGCTATTCTTGTAGTACTTTACAGTAAAAAATAACAAAAAGACATGAGTGTATCAATAAGCACATGGCTTCATTTTTGCTGCCCTGGCTGCTTAGGTACTCTGTCAGAAATAGCTATTCTGATCTTAATGCAAATATAATGTGAAGAGGCTTGAAATAACCCTTTTAAATGATCAGGACATATTTTTTATCATTCTTAAAAACATGAAAAATAGGCCAGTCAAGTTTTTTTGGATATATAGGGCTTTATAGGGATTTAAGTGACTTATAGGGAAAATATAGGAACAGTAAATTTTATAGGAAAATATAGGAATAAATAGGGACTTGACACCCTGTGCATGCATATGTCACACCTCTTAATTGTANTGATATACCCTTTGTTATTAGAGCATACGAAAAATAAAATAAAAATAAGGTGTCACAGGCCATATAAGAATGAAATATGAAATGTAAAAATCTGCTATTTTGGTTGAAATAATAGGGAAAATTAGCGAATTCTAACAAAATTTTAAATTATTTTAGTTACATCAGATAGAATTTTTTAAAATTTTGTAAAGTAATAGCCAATATACTGTTCTTCAATTTCCATGAAAAAAAATTGGGGGTCACCGAACTTATTTTTGAATAAATCGCGAAAAACACATTTTTTTGCTATTATTTCTATACAAATTATCTCCCCTTAATTGAACTCGAGTTAACTGAAAGGTTCAATATACTGCATGGTTACGCAATAAAAGTGGCATATTTCATCAAACTTAACTGTTACAAGACATTGCAAATGGTCTCGGCAACCTTCACATAGTGAATTCCATTTTTTGTCACATGCGCAAGAATGATGCGCAGTTTTAAACTCCCGTACTACCTTAAGAATTACCTACTATTACTGAAGTTTCTTACGGGCAGCATAATATTTCTCATTATATCTTATGTTTTTGATATGTAAGTGACATGGTAGTAAAATAATTCTCATATATCATATGTCTTTGATATGCTATATTGTAAAAGTTGACATCAAAGTACATTTTTTGTATAATATACTCTAAATTTAAAAAATACTTTGTTCCCTTCTCTTGTTTAACTTTGTGAAAAGAAGTATGAACAATGAACAACAATAAATATGGCTTTCTATCTCCAACAAAACACTAGCGAGGGTAAGGTATAAAAAATAACAAGAAAAGACATGCCCCTGCATAAGGTTTAAATTGGAGTGTGATTTCTTAGTAATAATATTTGTGTTTGTAAGACAAATATGATTCCAAACCCCCAAGATTTAAAAACATACATGCTAAGGCTCCAGCATGACACAAATTGACTAAGTTCAAGAATTTGTTAAAATTAAGTAAAATTATAATCCTTACCCCATGTACATTTGTATATGCTAAAGATCTACAAAATAAAAACTACCGTACCAGTAATGTACCATAGACATTGAAGGAAAAGTTACATGGACAAATAAAGTACATGACTTTTTTTGTGGTAACAAAATGCGACAAAGTTCAATAATGTATATTTTTCAGTTAAATGTAACAATATCAAGATCCTTCCCACAGGCACATCTTGAAATATTTGCAAATGATATGCCATTTATGATATGATATGAGGAGCTGCATGGACAAACTTTGTACCTCTATTACTAATTTACCAAAAAAAAAAATGAGCAAGGTCAACAATGTACATCTTTCAGAAAAATGTACATGTACCAAAATCAAAATCCTTCCCACGAGTACATCTTCAATATAGGTACAAATGATCTGCAAAATAAAACTCTCTAGCATTTAATCTAGCAGAAGTTGCACTAGCAGGAGTTGCGCAGACAAACTATGTACCCCTCGGACACAGACTGATGGACAATAAGCCCCCTGACTTAATGTTGCAGGGCATAATAAAAAACAAGGAATGTTAGACCAAGGCTGGATTACCCAAGGCCTGACTGTTATAAGGCTGGATAATCTTGAAATCTTGCAAGGTCAGGTGTATTGATAGGTTAACAAAAGATTTTTAGTTTTTGTCAAATGTGCAGTAAGACATGAGATGGATTTACTATGTTCATCTATTATTATCTACCAGTAATATATGACAGTTTATTTTCAAAGTAACTAAAACATGCAAGTTATTTACATCATGTTCATGCATAAAAATCAACTTCCACCAAACAACCCCGGGATAATATTACACTTTATACTCCAGGTATTCCTAGGGTTATCCTTTGGTTTAAGACTTGTTGCCAACCTGTGAAATGATCTTGTCGGATTTTACTAAGGAGCCAAGTTTGGATTGTAAAACTTTATAGCATAAATATTAAATAATGACATTATACAGGTACTTGTATGTGAAAGCAACCACATTAATTGTTGTGCATACAGTCATGATAGTACACTCAAGGTTGAAACATGTAGAAACCTGTATATTTCACACAAATTCAGGATGCCAGCTAAAATAAATGGTTTCCACTCAAAATTTGAATGAGCACAAGACCACCAACAGGGTTCTAAAAACCTGCTGGCTACCAGTGATTTTGGTGACTTTTTGATTTAAAATGTCATTACATTTGACAGCTTATGAACTTCCATATAAACTGTAATTTGTTGCCTTCATTGACAAATTACCTACTTCTACATTTATAACGACTTGATAAGTCACAGTACAAAATGCAAACAACCAACATCAGCTAAAAAATTGTCACAAGAGCATTTATGGA
>MJUU01010489.1:117470-131247 GCA_002080025.1 Modiolus philippinarum | reverse complement strand
CAAATGGGGGACGTACCATTCATGGCTGCAGTGAACCCCAAACACTGTCTTGCTTAAACTTTGATTCAGCAACTTTCGACTACCACTTGGCAATTTAGAAAATTTGGGAAATATGTCATCCAATATATAAACAAAGAGGTAGTTTTATTATTCTGAATTTGTAATTAAGTTTTTGAAATGAAATTATCAGTCGGAAAGAGTATATATTCTGATCTATTTTTGAATTCTAAAATAAGAGTTGAGAAGGTGTTAGAATATTTTCAATATATATAACAATAAACTCAATTCTCAGAAAAAACGGAATAAATAAAAGGGAGATAACTTTGTTTTATTAATCTGTTTTTTTTTTCTTCTTGAAGTAAAATAAAATTTTCTATTTCAACATAGCTGAACATTTTTACATATAACTTTTCCCCTTATTTATTAATTTAATGATTGCTATATTTGACAATTATACTTAATTTCAACTTTGTTATCTCCATAGATTATTAACAAAACCAAGTATAGATATTTTTACAACTTTGATTAATGCTGTTTTTTATAATGAAATTTGAAAAAGGGGGTTCCAATTTAAAAGTAAAAGGCACGAAAATTTTGCGGTTGTACCTTGATAAAACATCAGGATATTCATTAAAAAATACACTATTGTCCGAAAAGGGGGGTCCAACCAATGGAACCCCCTTTGGATCCGCAAAAAAAAATTTTACATTAAAAAAAGCAGTTACTAAGTACCACATTCTTTTTTATGCACTGTATTTCCGGAAATACAGTGCATAAATAAGAATGTTGTACTTAGTAACTGCTTTTTTAATGTAAAAAATTTTATTGGCGGATCCAAAGGGGGTTCCGGGGGTTGCCGATTAGCAAATTTTCATGGTTTATAGGTCATTTTCGCCTATGTCTGTCATTTTTATACATTTTTTCAATAAATTGGTCACTACAAATTGTTTTAGGTGAGTTAGGGCCTTATTTTAATTTTTGGTTAAAGTTAGACAAACCCAAAAGTTGGTCGCTAGAAAATTCTCGTAAAGGGAAAGCTGAATAAATATAACGGCGGAAATAACACAGTGTACCAAAAAGGACTACCCCCTGTAAACGTACAAAACTTCTTAATGTAAAAATGAAGATTTAAATGTGACAGTATTTTTTTTTATGTCACTGCTTCTATAATTTCATTTCAGATTTATTAGTGATTTATTATTTTTTTAAAAAATCTAATAATTTATACGGTTTCAGTGATAGTAAAGTGCTCTCAGTTTTGACTGTGACTTACTTCTTTGTTTGAATAACGAATGCTGTGTCTGTCCTTTGTACTCGTGCGGTCTAAATATACTCGTATGGTCCAGCTCTACGGTCCAAATACGCGTATGGTCTGGAAAATGGTATGTTTATATACAGTAATGTGTTTCTTCACTTTGTATTTACATGGACCATTATGTGTAACGTCTCTCATCTCTTGGTTTTTCCTCAATCTACAGCTTCAAATTGGAAAGTTACTTCAAGTTGACAGACAATGCTGCTGAAAATATTCATATATGTTTGCTCAGTTCATAAAACTTATGCGACAGTAATCCGTTTTCCTGCATCATTTAAAACGACTGACTGCATGCTATATATACAATTGAAATACTTCTGAAAATGGAACTTACCATGGCACCTTACTTAACCAACACAAAAAACGGAGTAAACACTTTCGGCATAAAAGATTCAGTATCATGCATATTTTCCAGTTAAATATGCATTTTCGATACGTTTGTCCCTAATATATTACTCAAATGCATTAATATAAATGCGTAAGAGTTATATATTATTCGATGGTGGCTAATAGAATTAAAAAACCATGCCTCTTTTGGGGAGTTCATACATATGCATATTTAAGTACAATACAGGAAGTCTATATATAGCAAGTCTCAAAGTGGTCATTTCCAACGTTTTGACATTCAACTTTGGAAACCTGCTGTGGGCTCAAGGTGCAGAAACCCACCGAAGCGCTCATGGTGGAGGTCGGGCAGGGCATCTGCTTTGATTTTATCAAGCGGGATTGAAAACTTTGCCGTCAAGAGTTCTACAGAGGCCTCAACATACACCCCCCTTTTTGGAAAAATCAACAAAAGTCGAATTTTGGACCCCTGCTGTGGGCTTAAGGTGCAGAAACCCACCTAGCCACTTTAGTTGGAAGAAGACAGGGGTACTAGCTTCCATTTAAACCACAAGTGGTCAAGAACTTTGCCGTCTGGAATTCTACAGAAAATTTCAAAGTGGTCATTTCCGACGTTTTGACATTCAACTTTGGAAACCGGCTTTGGGCTCAAGGTGCAGAGACTCACCCAGGCGCTCATGGTGGAAGTCGGGCAGGGCATTCTGCTTTGATTTTACCAAGCGGGGTTGAAAACTTTGCCGTCTGGAGTTCTACAGAGGCCTCAAGATACACCCCTTTTTTGGAAAAATCAACAAAAGTCGAGTGTATTTTAAAAAATAATTAATGAAAATAAGAGAGAAATGAATGTTAGAATGGAAGACGGAAAAGCCGAAATCATTCTCCATTCAAGATACAAGATATGTTTGAGGGAGTAAACTATATGTCATGCTTTACCGTAGAGGAAACACCCCCTAGCAAAAAATATAAATAAAATAAAAGGTATAAGAAAAATAGCGAGTAGGTCTTAACAATAGAATAGCATACTATGAGGGCCATATGATACTGTACCATATAATTCTTTTTATATCAAATTTTACACCGCCAAATTTGAAATGGATATGACATTGTAAAAATGCGTTTAATAAATTTCAATATAGATAGGCTATGGTTCAAGAGGAAATCTCAACATGACCTGATTGTATTTGCTCTTCAAACTGTCACAATTAGCATTGTAAAATGTGCCCCCCCCCCCTGCGTGTAAAAAGCTCAAAATATATAATAGGTATTATGAGTGTCTACTGTTCCGAGTACTGCATGTAACACAAATTAAATTTTATTTCTTGAACTTTGTACTGTGGCATCGGACTGGTACTTCTTTACATTTGTTTTACAAATGGCATAATGAGAAATGCTTGACTGATCTATTTTTTAATCTAACTCGAATGTCTTTCGTTCGTCTCTTTCGTAAGTCACACGAAAGCGACGGAACGAGACGTAGCCATTTACGAAGGACATATGGCTCAGAACGAAGATTTTTCAGCTACTTTGCCTATATAATTATTTAGTTAAAGAATTGGAAGTGTTTACATTTTTAAATTTACTTTCGCTTATTTAATTTTTGTGCAATAACTAGTCCCCGTACGTTAAGTTTCTCTTTCGTCAAAATGTGAAACATCTCTAATAGAGATTTCTCGATAACTGACGAACGAACGTAACTTTCCTTAACACTACGAAAGGATTCAAAACAACGAAAGAATTCTGAAATCATTATTTTAGTCACGTGCAAATTCAGCAATTGATCCCGATTTGTACCTTTTAAACATCTTTGAGTTTATGGTCTTCCAAACATTTAGATATTATCTGCACTGAAGAGACATAAGTTGTCGAAATGCGCATATGCAGAAAATAAATTCACAGTAACTTCGGTATAAGCAGTTGCCTTATGATACGCCCGTCATCCAGTAAGTTCTAAGGACTATTGATACACTTTATACCCCGTCCGGAAAACAGTGCATTTGGAACATTTTTATTGCTGGTATGGTTGAGAATATTGTGTAGGAACTTGATATTATACATACGGATCAATACTCAAATTGTCAAGTTCGACAGTTGTTTAAAGAACCATATTTTTTAAATCCTTGCTTGAAAAATTGGGGTGTATGGTCCGTCCGTTATACCTGCGGGTACACATCTCTTGTCCGCTACTCCTCCTGAACGAACAAATGGGTTTCATGAAACTTGGGCATTATCTTTGTGGCAGAATGCAGATGTGCTCCTTCTATTTCAGAATTTGATTTGTTTGAATTTGGGGTGTGCCGAAACAACATAAGAAGTGAACTTAAGCCATTACACTACAATGGGTGCCAATTGTTATACTTTACTCCTCCTGAACCATGCACTGATTAGATTTTCATGAAACTTTAACACAGTCTTTGTGACATAATATAGACATGCATTTTCAATTTCGAATTTGATTTTCAATTTCTGGAATCAAATGGGGAGAGCGAGGGTATATATATTATGGAACTTTGCTCAAAGTTTTTCTAGTTTATTTTAAAGCATTTGAATTAACAATATCTAGTAGAATGTTTGTGCGCCTTTCAAAATTTGGAAGATTCTGACCTGAATTGATCGTTATTGGTTATGACTTTTTCGTGTAAGAGTTATGAGAAAACCAGAGGTTTCATCCTCCTTTTGAATAACTAATGACTGGCCTTGTGTATTATTTTTTTATCAAGCATGTTCGGAAGTCATTTAAGCGTAGCGGTTTTACAAACAAATATGAACAAGTAGTTTCGTTAACTGCATTTCACATGAAATCATATTTGTTTAGAAAAAAGTTTATTTCAATTACATTTACTTTTCAACCGATAACAAGAAAATTTTACCCAACTTTTTTGCACATTTTCTTGATTATTTTCAGTGTTGCTAATTTTCGTATATCGAGACGTCCAGTTTAAATTTTGAGCTTTTTCTCATAATCATTTAAAGACATTTTAAAAGTGTTTATAAAAAATACATTTAACAAAATTCTTAAGTCATATGTTTACATGCACACGATTGAAAAGGAATCTTTATTATGGTTGCGTAAAAATACCAAAGTATGTAAAAGGACAAAATTTTCAATTCGCGTATTTAAAAAGACAAAGCTACGTTTACATGCAAAAGACACCGGTGGATCAAGCATTCGAAGCAATGAAATCCAGAAAAAACGGGTTCCAGCTTAATTTTTGCCATTTTTGGCAATTCTCGCAGAATTATTCAAGAAAAGTAGGCGGGTCAAATCCCCGGAACCGCTCTGTATCCATTCGAGGGAAAATTTGCACCAGTATGTAAATTTGCAGGTTCCGTGTAAAAATACCCAAGTATTGTTATTTAATTCCTTCATTTTAGTCTGAGTGTGTACGGTTAGTTAAAAAAATAAATCAATAAATCATGCAGTGAAAATGGTCCAAAACATCGGTGAGCCTTGAACATTTTCTAAAGATTTCAAATTTTGTAGAGAGAAATAAATAAATGATACTTGGATCTTATATATCTAGTTTGAATTTTTTTCATATGAGAGAGTCAAAATATTGCTAAAAAGGAGAAAAAAAAACGCAAAACCAAAATTATATAAATTTTGTTTTAGATATAAATAAAAAAAATTTGGTTTAAATCCAAGATGAAATATTTTCATTATGTGTGCATTTATTGATTATTATTGTTGCTATTATTTTTTTTGGGGGGGGGCAGTCAAATTGCACAAATTTACGCTTTTCATTCCGTTTCTGTAGCAGAAAAGTCATTTTAACTTTTTTTATTTACACGATAAAAATGAAATATGTTTCATGTAAATTACACAAGTGCAAAAATACATTTACACCTGTTCTGTGCAAAATTGATAACCAGAGTGCTGTGCAAGTTATAGGGACTATTCTACGGCCAGAAAGGGACATTTTCTTATGCGTGCATTCAAATATGTAGTATTTGCACATATAGCGAATTTGCATAAAGTGATTAGTGTGTAAAAGTGTGCGCTTGAGTTGACTTAAACAACACAATTTGATTCTAAAGTGCAAATGACGAAATTTTTATCATCGGAATGGGGGATCAGGGGTGTGCGGACCTCTCTCTGTTGATTTTCCTTTTCGTTCCCTGATGAAAAATGACTAAAATGTCAAAAAATAAAATGGAACTTCATTTTTTCGAAGTTTGGGTCTGACAGTATTTTTAATGTATTTTATTGTGACAATGAGGAAATTTATATTTAACTTCACTCAAATTGAAACTAAAAGTTTCGAGTTCAATACAATGTAATTCAAAATTTAAATTGAACTTTAATCCTAACTTGTAACTCATCCCCGGGGGAAACTGCCTATAGCAAATTTTGGAGCTTTACTAAAAAAATGCAAAATCCAACATGTATTTGATACTCATATTTGCCCTTTTTATAAATATTTGGGCCTATTTTCATCTCAGTTGGTATTAATTTGGGCTGTATTTTCCAGTTGGTATCAAAATTATGAGAAGATGCGTGAAAGTAATCAATTTTATTCTAAATACTGTAAAACGAGTTATTTTCTCACGTTTCTCAATTGTATTTTGCTACAATAATAAAAACAAATTTACGCGAGGGGAAATGATCTATGTCCTAATCGAGAAATTAGCGAAAAAAAAAACACTTCGCGAAAATTTCCTCTTTTACAGTAAACAATTTTAATATGCCAGATTTGTGGAGTTTCTCATCTGAAATACACAGAATCCATACATAACCTTAGTATTGTTATGGGTGACCACATTATGACAGTATTTATTCTGGTATGGTTTTTAATAATAATCTTTGGACCCCAGCCGCACTCTCCCGTACGTTATACTAGAAAATTACATTATATTATTTAAATATATTAGAAAATTAGGGATGATACGGCATGTGATACGGATTTTGCCATGTATTATACAGTTTATCATATATTTAAACAGAGGACTACTTAATCCCAAAAATACTGTCAAAAATTGGCAGAGAAAATGCATGTATGAAGAAAATTTCAAAATGGACGGAAAGGACTGGAGGTGGTTGGAATAAAATCTACCATGTAAAGGAAAAGTATGCTAGATTTGTTTTAACTGATCCTCACAAAAAAAAATTCACCCCCAAACATGTTAATCTTTGTTACTCTCCGCAAATTTTTTTACCCCCACAAAATTTTTTTTACCCCCAAATATTTTTACCCCCCCCAAAAAAAATGATACATGTCCGATCCGTATATAATAATTTACACTCTCAATATTTTTTTAAAGTCAAATTGAATATTTTTTAAAGGGTATGATACAGGGCTAGCCATGCGATAAAGGGTATGTGATAAAGGGTAAGCCATGCGATAAAGGGTATGTATGGCACGCCAAAGCAACAAAAATGAGATAAAATAGCATTATCTCAGGTAATGCTATCTTATCTGTATTTTTGTGGTTTTGACGCAGATAAAATATCATTAACTCCTGATAATTAAATATGGAAAAAAATTAACATAGGTCTCTATGCAATAAAGAGATAAAACATTCTTTCCTGGAGGTAATGAAAATGCTTATCATAACTGGTAATGAACTTGTTTATCTGTTAACAGGTAATGAACTATCTTATGATACATGTCCGATCCGTATATAATAATTTATTGTGCCCATTGAAGAACATCCGTCTTAATCTGTTACATACAATTTTATTCACGAAGAAAACGATTCCTTGACTATTAGCAACTAAAAGCTTTAAGAATATGAATAGTGTACACTTGATATATTCTTTAATATATATTTTATTAATTCCATAGATTCATTATCACTGTTATCATTCACACTTATTTTCATCCGAATGATCTGTGAGAAACAAAATTTACTTCCTGGTCTCGGACGTCCTTGAATAATAAAAAAAAATAATTAAGGTTTAACCAAAGTTAGCATTGTAAAACTACTATAAAAAAACAGACTTTGCTTAGATCCTGCAAGAAATAGACAAAAGTTTGAAAGACTTCCATACCCTCCCCCCATTTCAATGAATCAAACATCCAGTAAGTAAGTAAGGGGTATTTTTAAAGTCATAGCTTGTACAAATTAACAAGCAAACATGAGCGCACAAGAGCTCTTAAACTTCTGATATTATAAAAAATAAATAACAACGTAATCTTGATAAATAAACACAAAACACTGTCTCGTGCAAATACTTATTCCATACACACATGAAAAAGATAAAAATAATAAGAATATATATTATATATCTCAAATTTACACTTCAGATTCAATCTGACAATTACTTATTTTTTTCCATAAAGTTAATTAAGTAATGTTTCTATGCAAACATTCATTAAAAACAATTACATGTATTCAATTCTGCGTGGAGGTCATACTTGCATGTATATTTCGCCATGTATATTTCATAGAATATACATTCATGCAACGATCACAGGTAAGGGAATGTCAAAACAGGTTATTTCAACGATGATGTATTGTGATAGTGTAATTTTTAATATATATTGACGAGACTTTATTCACATAAACTAATTTTACAACGAAAAAGAGAAAATACAGAATAATATATACACACAATATTACAAAATTCGTTACAAATGGCAAATGGATAAGAAAAAGAAATTAATAGAAATTATGTTACAATTCTTAAATTAATACATAGTTTTTCAGAAAAGATAATTTGATCTAAAAAGATTGAATTTAATAAGTTATTGAAATTTACATATCTACATCTGATTGCTTTCAACATAAATCCGATAGTACAGTTACATAAATCAGATAATACAGTTTCCTCCAGATATTACGTCTGATTGGTTGATATTAGAAAACAGATAATAGATTTACTAGCACGCCAAAACCACAAAAATACAGAAAAAAAACTGTATTAACAGATAATGCTATGTTATCTTGAGATCATTACCACATATATTGCATAGAGACCTATGTATAAAATATTTAAAAGTACTTATCAGGAGGTAATGAGGAAACCTGATAATACATGTCTGAAAATGTGCGCCAAAACCAAAAAAATTCAGATATGATAGCATTAACTCAGATAATGCTTTTTTATCTCATTTTTGTGGCTTTGGCGTGCCATAGGTATGTGATCAAGTGTATGACGTCATAGTGTGAATACGGAATGAACTACATGCACTGTATCACATATTCAAAACGTCTGTATTTAATACTAAACATATGATAAACTAGAAAATTACCCCCCTGCCGGGAACTCAGCTCGGAATATTACCTATATTTTATAAAAAAAAATCTGTTTGCATCATAGGTTAATCATGCTGATTGCAGATGTTGAGTGGGACTTTTTTGTTTATCTTTTTTTTTTAATTATATGAGCTATAATGTTGTACAAATAGTTGAAATTCAAAAAATAAAGAATTACAAAAAACTCAGCTCGGCAAACTCGGTCAGCCAAAACAATAGTGAATAGATAATACTGTGTATTGAATGAAGTTTGCCACGAAAATAAATAATTTCCGGTTATCAACGATTGTTCATGATTCGTCATTCG
Source organism: Modiolus philippinarum (assembly GCA_002080025.1). Taxonomy (NCBI): domain Eukaryota; kingdom Metazoa; phylum Mollusca; class Bivalvia; order Mytilida; family Modiolidae; genus Modiolus; species Modiolus philippinarum. The sequence continues at coordinate 122,083 of MJUU01010489.1, read as the reverse complement.
TTTATATTTCGTTTGTCACTTTCTACACCTATCAATGAATGGTCCTTTTGTTTCTTTCGTAGTTACGTTAGTTATGTTACGTTCGTAGATTATCGAGAAATCTCTAATGGGACGAATACATCCGCAAACGAATACCGAAGCAAGAACGAGGAAAGGGGAAAATCCAAAATCACGGCAATTGACGAACTGAGACAGTATGACAAATACAAAACAAATAAATAAAAAAGAAGAAGAACGTCACAAAACTAACGAACGTATATTTTCACTAAATAAGGGTATTATAGAATATAATCTCGTTTATTTTGGATGGACACAATGCATAAATAATTTTCCATTGAAATATAATAGATGTATTTGACATGGGACCGGGTAACATGTAATTGGATTATTTTGTAGTTTTTAAGTCAAATCGATGTTGCAACAAATATTTACAGCATCTAGAAAGTACATTTTGGCTACGATTCCCTTATGACCCGAAAGCCGATCCTATTTCGAACCTTGCAATATCTAATTTTTTGTAAATTTTATTGAAAGAGTATCTCCCCCACGCAAGCTCTGTCCTTAGCTGATTTTGGTTTTACATTTAGATCATCTTAGGTATTTGTCCTCTATCAGTTTTTTAACATCTTGAACTTATGGTCTTCCAAACGTTTAGATTTTATCTGCACTGAAGAGACAGAAGTTGTCGAAATGCGCATATGCTAGGAATTGGTCGCTCACTTGAGTCTGGTTCGGTTTTAGGGTGCACAACCAATTAGACAAACAAATTTTCCTGAAGTTTCGTCAGAATTTAATGAACTGTTTTGAAGACGTTGGAGATTAACAAACCGAATTAACATAATAGCCAAATTCACTCCGTCAACCGTCTATAATATCGTTAATTTGAAGTATTAGAAGCCCTTAGGGCAAGTTAAAACATATCTTTGTTTGTTTGGAATTTGTTTTGATGGAGTTACAGATTGGCAAACGGAATGAACTAATCAGCTATTTTGGTTCTGTGAACCTCTTTACTATGTAACATCAAAATTAGAATAATTCCAAACATACTAAGATATGTTCTCTTAGCATTATATTTGTATATAATGCTAAGAGAACATATCTTAGTATGTTTGGAATATTGCATTAGAGTTTTGAAGAAAAAACCAAATCAACGAAACAGTTATTTTAGATTTTTTAACTTCAAAAATATTTAAAATCAAACTTTGGTTTTATGTGAAAGGTGCATAACTAGATCACGTGAATAACATATCCTGGAAGTCCTGTTAGAAATAATCAACATCGAAGTTACTGTGGATATAGTTTCTGCAGGATCGCATTTCGACAACTGATGTCTCTTTAGTGCAGATGAGTCTAAACTTTTAGAACAACAACTCAAAAGATGTTTAAAAAATGATAGACAACGAATAAAACAATATGATCTAAATGTAGAGACAAAATCAGCTAAGGGTATTGTGAATAACTAAATACCGAAGATACTATGAATTTATTTTCTGCATATGCGCATTTCGACAACTTCTGTCTCTTCAGTGCAGATAAAATCTAAACGTTTGGAAGACATTAGATCAAGATGTTAAAAAAAAGATAGAGGACAAATACCCAAGATGATCTAAATGTAAAACCAAAATCAGCTAAGGACAGAGCCTGCGTGGGGGAGATACTCCTTAATTTTCAATAAAATTTACAAAAAATTAGATATTGCAAGGTTCGAAATAGGATCGGCTTTCGGGTCATAAAAGAATCGTAGCCAAAATGTACTTTCTAGATGCTGTAAATATTTGTTGAAACATCGATTTGACTTAAAAGCAGAGTAAAAGATTTATAGGGTAATATATGTATTGTGATACCAAACGCATCTAGAAGGTGTGAACTACAAAATAATCCAATTACATGTTACCCGGTCCCATGTCAAATACATCTATTATATTTCAATGGAAAATCATTTATGCATTGTGTCCATCCAAAATAAACGATACTCGAGTTATATTCTATAATACCCTTATTTAGTGAAAATATACGTTCGTTAGTTTTGTGACGTTCTTGTTCTTTTTTATTTATTTGTTTTGTATTTGTCATACTGTCTCAGTTCGTGAATTGCCGTGATTTTGGATTTGTGATTTTGGAATTTCCCCTTTCCTCGTTCTTGCTTCGGTATTCGTTTGCCGATGTATTCGTCCCATTAGAGATTTCTCGATAATCCACGAACGTAACATAACTAACGTTACTTTACTTAAGCATACGAAAGAAACAAAAGGACCATTCATTGATAGGTGTAGTAAGTGACAAACGAAATATAAACGAATGACGAATACGAACGAACAATCATGAACAATCGTTGATAACCGGAAATTATTTATCTTCGTGGCAAACTTCATTCAATACACAGTATTATTTTATAGATTGCAGTGATTGAAATTTCTCAGTGAATAATTAACTGTGAAATTATTTTCCATAATTTAACTCTAGGAAGTGACGTCACAATAGACATCGAAAACGTAGTTCATGAAAAGAATCTTAAATTAAACCATTAAATATGCAAGAACTGACCTATATTATAAAAACAATAACTAATCCTAGATTCTGATTATCGAAAATATTCAACTCATGATCGAAAAACGCTGTAATTCACTCATGCGCTGCGCTCATTCGTGAATTACTGCGTTATTTGATCATCCATTGAATATTTCGCGATAATCAGAATCTCGGATTAGTTATAGCATAATTATCTATTCACTATTGTTTTGGCTGACCGAGTTTGCCGAGTTGAGTTTTTTGTAATTCTTTATTTTTTCAATTTCAACTATTTGTACAACATTATAGCTTGATACATTGAGTCATATAATTCAAAAGAAAAAAATAAACAAAAAAGTCCCACTCAACATCTGCAATCAGCATGATTAACCTATGATGCAAACAGAATTTTTTATATAATATAGGTAATATCCCGAGCTGAGTTCCCGGCAGGGGGGTAATTTTCTAGTATAACGTACGGGGGAGTGCGGCTGGGGTCCAAAGATTATTATTGAAACCCATACCAGAATAAATACTGTCATAATGTGGTCACCCATAACAATACTAAGGTTATGTATGGATTCTGTGTATTTCAGATGAGAAACTCCACAAATCTGGCATATCAAAATTGTTTACTGTAAAAGAGGAAATTTTCGCGAGGTGTTTTTTTTTTTCGCTTATTTCTCGATTAGGACATAGAACATTTCCCCTCGCGTAAATTTGTTTTTATTATTGTAGCAAAATACAATTGAGAAACGTGAGAAAATAACCCGTTTTACAGTATTTAGAATAAAATTGATTACGTTCACACATCTTCTCATAATTTTGATACCAACTGGAAAATACAGCCAAAATTAATACCAATTGAGATGAAAATAGGCTCAAATATTTATAAAAAGGGCAAATATGAGTATCAAATACATGTTGGATTTTGCATTTTTTTTTTTTTAGTAAATTTGCTACACGTCTCCGTATACCAATATATAGGCAGTTACCCCCGGGGATGAGTTACAGCTAGGATTAAAGTTCAATTTAAATTTCGATATTTTACGAAAGGATATGGAGTAAATGAACATGAGATTATAACACATATGTTAACTCCAACTGCATTAATTTTAATGAGCTGTATGGCCATTTCGGAAATTTATTCCTCATCAGCAGCACTAGAATCCAAACAAAGGAAATCCATAATTTCAAAAAAGTATATANCGAATAATCAGTAATATCAAATAAAGCTTAGGACAAAACTACGATGGAGGGAGTTAATCCTTCGGTTTTAGAATTTACATAAATTTAGATAATAGTAATTGAACAGTGTACACATGAGATATTATCTCATGTACAAGTACACCATATCTAAGAAAAATAGAGAGCATACATCTCATACCACGGGGAATTGTTTTACCAACTCCACCATGCAATAAAAGACAAACTCCTGTATTAAATATTTTACGAAAGGATACGAGTTTGAATTACATTGTATTGAACTCGAAACTTTTAGTTTCAATTTGAGTGAAGTTAAATATAAATTTCCTCATTGTCGAAATCTATCCCCACAGCAGTTGTATCAAATCACAAAGACATAACAAAATGCATTAAAAATACTGTCAGACCCAAACTTCGAAAAAATGAAGTTCCATTTTATTTTTTGACATTTTAGTCATTTTCAACAGGGAACGAAAAGGAAAATCAACAGAGAGAGGTCCGCACACCCCTGATACCCCATTCCGATGATAAAAATTTCGTCATTTGCACTTTACAATCAAATTGTGTTGTTTAAGTCAACTCAAGCGCACACTTTTACACACTAATCACTTTATGCAAATTCGCTATATGTGCAAATACTACATATTTGAATGCACGCATAAGAAAATGTCACTTTCTGGCCGCAGAATAGTCGCATCAATTTATGACACAAAGGTTCTTCATGGCTTTAACTTGCACAGCACTCTGGTTATCAATTTTGCACAGAGCAGGTGTAAATGTATTTTTGCACTTGTGTAATTTACATGAAACATATTTCATATTTATCGTGTAAATAAAAAAAGTTAAGATGACTTTTCTGCTACAGAAACGGGATGAAAAGCGTAAATTTGTACAATTTG
>MJUU01010489.1:48791-112408 GCA_002080025.1 Modiolus philippinarum | reverse complement strand
GGGGGGCTTCATAAATAAGACATATAAATTTCTCTCATTTTATTGAATCAGATCTATTAAATATTTCCAATACACATTTTACAATGCTAATTGTGACAGTTTGAGGAGCAAATACAATCAGGTCATGTTGACATTTCCTCTTGAACCATAGCCTATCTATAGTGAAATTTATTCAACGCATTTTTACAATGTCATATCCATTTCAAATTTGGCGGTGTAAAATTTGATATAAAAAGAAATATATGGTACAGTATTATATGGCCCTCAACGTATGCTATTCTATTGTTTAGACCTACTCGCTGATTTTTTTTATGCCTTTTATTTTATTTATATTTTTGCTAGGGGGTGTTTCCTCTACGGTCAAGCATGACATATAGTTTACTCCCTCAAACATATCTTGTATCTTGAATGGCGAATGATTTCGGCTTTTCTGTCTTCCATTTTAACAGTCATTTCTCTCTTAGTTTCATTAATTATTTTTTAAAATACACATGACTTTACAAACAATGGAGTTAACTTGTATGGGTGTTGTCTTCTAGCTAGTTTTGCCATCCCGTTTTCGGTGGGTGGGGTTCAGAAACGGTGACACTTTAATGAAAAAGAGTGGATTTCAAATTTGACATGAGGATGAAAAATGTTGAACTTCAAATTGATTTAATCGAAAGGGCGCATCTTTATTCGATTGCCTGAGACATGCAATGTTGTTCAGTAAATTGGTCACTTTTAAGTTGAAAAGACAATATCAAGACTTTTATTTCAAATTAAAGCTATTGGTATATGCCCTTTGTAGAAAAATTATATTTACGTTACAAAAAAATGAACAAACCAAACGCTAGAAAAATTCTGCAAAAAAAAAAATCACAGAATAAAATTTAAAAAATAAAAATTAAAATAAAAAACGTCGTCCGAGATCCGCTAAAAAGATATATTGATATGCTGATCTCCACTTCATACATTTTAGTTTCTAGAAATGAATGATTCCTCTTGTTTTATTATGCACGGATCACTCGTTATCGACAGGTCAATTAGATTGCAATTTGTTGATGATAAAAAGCATAGAGAAACAAATTATTATTACAAAAGCATTGCTTTTTAAAAGTGCTATACCATATGCCGTTAAAGTATTCATATGCTCCGTGATTGAAGCACAACTCCTAGAAAGTAATTTTTTTCAGCTTTCACGTTTCTGGTACGATTTATTCATTTTAATCTCCATTCTTCAATACTTATTGTACAGGATTTTGCTATGTTGATCTTCGTAGTATATCAATAGTTGAAAATATTTTAATTGACAATGTTTGGTGATTTCACCGGCTTGGCAAGCTACCAGTACAAGGGTGCACTCGACATTTTATTTCTATGTGAATAATGTCTCATATCACATGTTTATGAGGTGATGATGATGATTAAATAAGCTTGACAAACACATTCATTTAGTCGCCGTCTTAGAAATAATCTAAAAATAATTTTGAAATGAATAACATGATATCTTCAGTTAATGGTCCCCTTCGTGTCATTTAGGTTGTGGTTCGTCGTTAAAGGTTTCTTTCGTCGGGTTACGTCGAGTTTCGGCAGAATGTGAAATATCATGAAGAACATGCACCTACACCACCTTATTTTCTACCCAAAAATCCGAGTTGGAGAAAAATTGGAGAACTGAAATAGTTACATGACAAGAAAGAATTAAAAATTGATGACCTGAAGTACAAAATGGGAAAGTCCTCTTTCCGACGATTTTTGAGCTATGAAAAATATTTAGATATCACTTAAGAATTTATGTATACGGTGATGTACTTTGACGCTTACTATCGGTTGAAATGTTGTGTCCGGTGTTACTATCCGTGATAGGGACGGTTACTAACTGTAGAAAATCTTCAACGCCTGGGCAGTGTGGAACTTTTCTTTCTTGCAATAAAACAAAAGGTGAGTTGATTATACCGTTTATTGTACGGAGTAATGGAGGAGTCTGTTTTTATTTCGCAATTACCTCTTACAGACAATATAGTGTTTTTTAGTAGTTTGAGCTGTAATAATGCTCGTACCAAATGTCAGTGATGATTTCGGTTGCTACTTAACAAGATATTTCCACCATTTATTGTATTTTGTATCGTGTTTTTGATGCAAACCCCTGACAACAGTATTATAATACAAATGTATAAAACACGTGTATGATTTTAAACTTAGAGAAATAAAAGACAAAAGTCGATACAAAAAGACCCGAGTTGAACGTCGTTGGCTACGGTTACTATCGCTAATATTAGATTTATGGCACCGATTGAGAAAACTGGCACCGGTTACTAAAAGCTATATTATTTGCTTTCAGAGAAAAAAAGAAAAAGGATCTTTGGTTAAATCGCCCGAAAAAACAAAAAACTGATAATATCTCAACACTATGCCAACAAACAAGTGAATACCCAAAATCGAATGTAAAGAATGCTCCAAAGAAAATTGAAAGAACAACAAAGAATAGAACCAAAAGAAAACTTAATAAACAAAATGTGTCGGAAGAAATAATTGATGCCATGATAGACATACTACCGTCAGTATTAAATAAAATGAAGGAAGCCGGAATGTTGGGTGATTTCGTAAATTTTTTAAAACTGCTCACTACTGCCACTTAACAATATCGCACTTTTGCTGTTCATTGATGTTGTTAGATGGTATTCACGTGAAAACACATCAAATATGCAGTATTCAAATGACGCCATAAAATTTTGGAGGGTTATGTACCGTTTATTCCATGGGAAAGCTCTGCGATTTATTGTTGGTATTCGTACTGAACAGGATGAAGGAAGTCGTGGCGGTTATCACCCATGAACCTGCTCAATCAACTTTGCCGTTCCGTCCTTACGGAGGGTGACAGAAACAGATACCCTCGGAATAAACCTGCCACCGGGAATAATTAACCAGGCACTTGAAATGAAAAGTAACGAACGGACGTACATTCTAAGTTGTGATGGGAAAAAAATAGCACCTGGATTAAGTTCAGAATGGGGTGATCAAGATCTTTTCGGTCATGAAGAGGAACTGTTAAGAGACATTGAAAAATCGTCTGGAAGGGGAGATTCAGTGTTTGAAGGAAACAAGAAATGATTGGGAAAAGATATCAGATTATGAAAATATCAGACGTTTGCAACTGATAATTCGAATTGAAACAATTGCGCATTAGAGATCTTCGCATATTATACATGAAACAAGAATTAGCACTGAAAAGGTTTTTAAAGGATGGAGGACCGGATTGGAGAAATTCAAAGTACGTATATGCCATCAGTAGTGTACAAGCACTTATGTTTCAAATTGGTCACGTTGTAAAGAAACTTCTCTACTTGAATCATAATTAACTTTTGCTTGGATCGTCTGTCAACGGAACACTTGAACCATGTAACCAATCAGATAGCGTTGACATCTTTTCTCAGGCAAATTTATTTACGCTGAAAGGTGTTGAAGACTTAGCGGAAAACATGTGTAGTAATATTCGCTTTATCAAACAGATGTCGACTGAATGGTTTGACAAAAGAAAAGATTTAAATTAACTGGCAGCACAGTTTATGTTGGTCTTGGTCTTGATTCATTGAAATTGCAACAACGCGTTATGACAAGGTTGTACGAAAATTAGATGTTTCTGAAACGTTCACCGATGAAGCTTATAAAGCGTATGGAACATGGTACTGTATCCGAAATTCATGCTTATAGCAACTTTGACTTCAAAAATATTACCATTCTATTATCCAAATCTAGTAAATCTAGAGGAAGGTGCGCATGAAATATGCATTGACGAAAATCCGAGTATTCTTGTATCACCAGATGGAAGCTTGGGACATATGAAAAAGGATGGCTCGGAATTTCCACAACCAATAATTGCTTGTGAATTTAAATGTCCATCGCCTGTAGAGTATAAGACACCTGTGCATTACGAGCTACCCATTCGGTAAGTATACATTTATTAGAATATAAATGAAACAATATCTAAATCAAATTATAATATCATCATTTACCAATTATTGACATATGTTTTAAAACAACTAAATTAATGGAACAACGTTGCAACTACTCTTATCGATAAATCTGGAGTTTTAAAACTGAAACTTTATGATAGTGACTTTCCGTTTTTTATTAATATACATTTAACAACATCGAATTTGACTCCAGCTGATTTTCCTCAGGAAACCTGGTGATGTCTTGCATTGAGCATTCAGTGCTTACCGTCTTACCCTCAAAATACAAAACATATAATAAGGACAATAAACATACATATATAACTATATGGATTCGGAATAGCCGGACTTGGCACCGGCTCTAGCAAAATTCAATGGTACAAGCCGTCAAAATTCGGTATGGACAATGCATGCACGAGTTAACTCACCTGCGTAAACGTGGCCTTGGAAATTCCCACTTCAAGCAAACATCGTATGTCACGATTTATTAAATAACTACTCAGAGACGTCACGATCCAATCAAATCATGTAAACACGCACACCTCCCGGTTTAGAAAAAGATAACAATGAAACATGTACTAAAGTGAACAAACAAATGATCGATAAAAAATGCATTTGCTTTGTCGGATGTAGTTGATAGCAGGGAAAATATATAAATCTATTTATTTAATAATAAAGCACAGTACTACCTTATGAGGAGTTGATGGCATGAGTATACATGATACAAATCGTTACCTTTACTTCTAATTAAGAAACGGGCATCCAACGTAATATTAATAATATTTGTTTTTGGGTTATTAATTTTGTTTTCAACTTCTTGTGTGATCATAGTTCAGGTTTAATTGATCTTAAATTTGTATTTGTCGAAGGACGTTCTTTTAAAAAAATTTACATTTATTGAAAAGGCGTGAAGGACGAGGCCGAGTTCTGCCTCATTACCTATTTATCGTTTATCTTTTCTATTTGGACTTGTATTTTTAATTCTTGCTGTTGCCCTGGACTGTGCAACATTAAAAATAGGAAAAAAATATATAAAAAGTCCAAATAGAAAAGATAAATGATAAAATAGGTAACAATTTTACCATAGAGGCACAGGAATTCGGCTTAGGGCAGGGACTATGCATTTGTATTCTATCCCTGTTGCGGCATATAATTTAGGGGACTACCCTTTCATTTTCATGGGTATGCTTGTACGATTTTGCCCAGAAAATTTATTTATTTCATTTAAATCTCGAACAAATTATTTATTTCACCAAATGTCGAATTAAAATATTTCTTTCCATTTGCAATCTTCAAATTAAAATTCAATTATTTATTTTCATGAAAATTAGGATAAGAATATTTATATTTCACTGGCACCAAGATTAAATTATTTTTATTTACAAAATCGCCCAAGCTCTTCCCCTCGAAAACAAATGGTCATCACTGAATATAATTCATGTTGATATAAATGATATTTCTCGCATATTGCGTTCACGTACATTTGAAGGCACGAATTATAATGGACGCTTTCTGTGCCTGTTTAGATTTAAGAAAAATTGTAAGAATCCTATAAATATCGCGATTTGTAAGTATTGATCAATGCTACTTACGTACTTGATGAAAAGAAATAGTAAAATTTGATTTAATTTACATGTATTTATAGATGCATGTGCTTTGAATTTGAATTTCCCCTTGTGTGCACGTGCATATAGTTGGGACAAGACGTATTATTTCTCATTAGTGATTGGTTCCTCGTATTTGACGTTGTTCGGTAGATTCACCTTCAGAATGATTGCGCAATTCAGTTTGTGATTGGTTTATTAAAATTGTGACTTATAATGTTTATGTATCTGCCGAATGATCTTTGTCCATACTGATTTTTGACGGCTACTAACCCTCCCCCTTTTCTATGCCGATTTATTTGTATTATCGTTTGTTATGTTTTTGTTGTAGAGTTCTTTTCATGTGATTCGTGTTTTACATATTCAATGGACCTCTTAATCTCTTGATTGTTCCTTTGGAACGTGTTTACCAATATGTATACTTAGAACAGCTTCATGAAAATTCTGAACCCGCATAAGTATTTGTCTTTTATTTTAGGTATATACCATAGGTTTTATGTGAAATGGCAAGTATGGAGGTGACTGAGCTGGTTAACCTTTGTTGGACAAAAGAGTTCTACTGCTTTCAGGTATAGGTATAGGAATAATATAAAGAGATATATGGAGTGAATCATAATCTTAAAAGACAAAGATACCATACCATATAAATTCTAGCTAGCGATCTTCAATACAAAATGTTTATAATCTATATCTATCATTATATATATATACATATATAGCTAACGATAGATCCAGCATACATTACGGAAAGTATTTCTTACTCATTCTGAAAAACAGAGGGATATGGAGTAAATATTCTATATAAAAATATTGAACGACTGTAAATCGGGACTCTTTTATTGTCCTCTTCATCTTGAAGTCACAAAGGACACCACTGGGAATAAGCTGGAGACCTTTTATGGATATCCTTGTGTGGATATCAACAGTGAATATCTCGGTTTTGTGTTTCTTATATTTTTAAACATATATTTTTTTTTTTAATTTCACCCTAATCTTTTACCTTTACCATACAACTATGACGTCAAAATAGTGTATAACAATCTTTTTACAAATATGAAACAAATTTTAAATGCGCGCATGTTTTTTCACATTTAATTGTCAGCAAAAAGATAACAGAAAATGACAGCAAAGCCCTTCAATAGATCACCAATTCACAACCACAATAACATAAACAATAGACAACAAACTAGCATGAAACCTTCTACCTTTTATGTAGAAAATTGTCTGTAAAAATCTTGAATTGATGGACTGTTCTGAGATTCAATCAGACATTTCCGTTCACTAGCATCCATCGATATTCTGAATGTCTTCGTCGGTTTGTTGCATCGGTATTTAAATTCGTTTTAGCTGACCTGGCCATATGAGCTTTTAACATCACTTGGCGTCCGTTGTCCGTCGTCCGTCCGTAAACTTTAATATTTTGACTATCTCCTCTAAAACCACTGGAGCAAATTGAACCGAACTTTACAGGAATGATGTATGGAAGGTACCTAACCAAGATGCCGAATTTTTTTCAATCCGCCAAAAAACATGGCCTACAGCTCAGATCATAGTTTAACATTTGACCTGATGGGATGAGCATACATTTGCTATCTTCTACTGAAGCAAACTGAACCAAACTTTACAGGAATAATGTATGAAAGTTTTTTACTTAGATTGCCGAAATTTTTTCCATCCGCCAAAAAACATTGCCGCCAGCGCAGAACATAGTTTAAAATTGGACCCTACCGGAAAGATATTTATTGGCTATCACCTCTGAAGCTGCTGTAGCAAATTGAACCAAACATTACAGGAATGATGTATGGAAGGTCCTTTACTTAAACTGATGATTTTTTTTGAGCCGTCAAAAACATGGACACCAGCGTAGGACATAGTTCAATATTGGACCCTATGGATAAGGGATATTTTGACTATCTCCTCTGAAGCTACTGGCTTAAACTAAACCAACCTTTACAGGAATGATGGAGGGAATCATTTTCTACTATAATTACTTGACCCAGGTGAGCAATACAGGTTAAGGCTTCTGAGCCTCTTGCTTAAAAAAGCAATATAATTTACTCAACTTTCAATTTTGAATATTTTATATGATAGAGTTTCCTTTGATCCCGATTTGTGGAAATTGATATTAGAAGAATCTGAACGTGTGTACTTTCAAAAAGACCCAAAACGACCAGCAAGAATATCAGCAGTCGAAAAAAACAAAAGAATGTTTGAAGAAGTTTAGCGAAACATATTGCGAGTTTCTGTGTTAAATACCATCTACAGTAGCCAATAAACGAGATTGTTCCTATACATTTGAAAACTCCCCTGACATATATCCTGTCTGCAAAAGTTCGTCTGACGATCAAGTAAACAAAGACAAGACCGATAATGACTCAGTAGTACTATTTTATTCATCAAGAAAGTATACTAGATTTGTCGCAAGAAAGCAAGTGAAGTCCTTGTATGGATTTTGGCCGACATGATCCTGAGGGACCATATGTACTTCCTGTAGCATACGGCATGAAAAGGTACAGCCTCAGTACAGAAATTATGAGAAATATGCATAACAACGTATTTCAATCATGCCATGACAAAAATTTGAATGTTGTTTGTGGCTGTTTGATGGCCAATGGGCAAAACTTACTACACGCGACAAAAATGATAAACCTCTAACTTTGATACAACTCCAACGTGATGCTTATACCGAAGCCACCAAAATGTCTAGAAATTCCATTGTTAAGAAACTTTCATCTGAATGCGTTTTTGAGGCAGGGAAAAATGTGTCTATTGAAAAAACTCTTTCCAGTATGACAATAGTTGTCTCCAGTCCTCTTTATAATCGAATGATGAAATCAATCAGAGCAAAAGAGTGCTTCAACCATTGCAACAGCAATTGACGATCCTTATAGTCTACCAGATGAAGCACTAGAAACCCTAATTGTTGAAAACGGAAACAGCTGTGATGGAATCAAACCAAGATGGAATTTCTGAACAAACGAAAATCGATGAAGAGAGAACAAATATTCTAGATGAAAACGAAAACCAAACGTTAAAACTTCAAAATTCTGTCGTAGAATAAATTTTCAATAATTTGTCAAGTCATAAGAATCAATGTGTTGCAACTAGGTGGAAGATCAAGACAATACAAGACTTTAAAACATCACTTAAGGACACTGATTTTTTGAAAATGCTACATGATGAAATGAACGTTATCTGAGAAGAAACAAAGGATCGACAAAAAATATTAGGAATCAATGTAAAGAAATCTTGCACGAAGTATGAGAAGGCTACATATATAATGAAAGTCGTTGAAGGAAAGGAAGTGGTAACAGAAAAATGGTAAAACACATGATGTCGCTAAAAATGACTGCCATGAAAGTAGTAAAATCATCATCGTCCAAAATACCAAAAGAACATTTAAATAATGTTGCCGCTTCTCTATTATTTGGGGCAAAGGAAAAACAGTGGAGAAAAGAATCATTATTTAAATCGGAGGCTTAAATACAAAATCTTGGCAGCACTGCTTGGTTTTCATATCCCGAATTCGACGAAGAAAGGCAAAAGGTGGAACCGAAATGCTTTAGATGCTCATCATTTTTAAGTAAACTTACGAATCAAAGTGTGCAAAGATGGCTTGTTAGGCATCCGAAAAGAAGCTTGGCATTCAGTAGCAGAATCCAGAAATGACATTATAAGTAAAGGAATAACGATTTATTGGATAAGCAAAATAATGCTTTTGCTAAACGAACTTCCCTTCGAAAATGAAATGAGAAATCTCAATTTTCTTGCTGAGGCTGATTTTTGTAAACTCATTCGCGAATGGTATAATTGCTGAAGATTCTTCAAGTCCAATTTTCTTCTTATTCGCTCAATAGCACTTAGCTATTGAGCGAATAAGAAGAAAACTGGACTTGAAGCAGTATTTATGGTAAGACGTTGAGTTTGGAATATTTCCACCACCTGGAATGTACATAAAGGGGTTTAAGGTTTTTTACAAAGAATTTATACATCTATTCAGCTTTATACCATCCTTGAATCAAAATCCTACAACCAAAGGTCGCTGTCATCTCTAGTGAACGAAACATTTTTCGGAGAGCTAAGTGAGCTAGAGCCAATAAATCTGGGATGTCCAATAGCCGTTATTATCCCGCGCCTGATGTCAAATGTCGCAGAAATGCAACATTTTCGCTGCGATCCACCAGAGAGGTATTGTATCATTTTCTCTGTTTTGGTCAAAAGGTTAGATGCATTTAGTTATTTGTTATTTAGATTTATCCACAAGTCACTACACAAGTCATATTTTTGATGATATCAAAGTAAGGAATGTGCTACAATTTATGCATAAAAAATAAAATAGGCATGTACAAGAGACAACTAAAGCCCCTTCCCCCCTCTCCCAATGAAAACACATAAGGATATGAACATGAGACAAAATCTCATTGAATACATTGAATAAAAAGCCAAGGGATAACCCTATTATTGCTGTTCTTCATCTTTAAACCACAATTTAAAACATAACGCTTTGACAAACAACACTCGTATTTCGTGAAATTCTGTCAATTTAGATTCAATGTTTTCTCTATTTCTCCGGAACTAATAGTTAACGAAAATAACTCATTATTCTGAGACGCCTATATTCAATGACATCAGTTTTTCCTTTTACACTATTATTTATATGTTTAATTTCAGAGCCTTTCATATTTGTACTGCTCGACGTCCAGTAATATCCTTCATGGAAATTATTACAAAATAAAGAAATGGTAGTCCAAGAAGATAGCAAAGATTTGATTGTAGGCATTGAAGTGCAACACTTTTGATGTAAACCTTTAGAAGTTACATCAAACACCATTACAAAATTTAAGAATTAATTTGCTTTCAGTTCATTAACATAAAGAAAAAAAGTAAGGATATGGAGTAATGCAAATTAGCATGAATTGAAAAAAAAAATTCAAAATGCAAAAGTTGAAGAGCAAAATCAACAAATAAAACAAAAAAGCATGAACTTCATAACATAATACCAATAAGACAAACTTTTTCAGAAATACACTTCTATAATTTCAAATACAGTATATATTGCTAAACTGTAAAACTTTTTGCCAAATTTCTATTTATGTTTTTGTTAAGGAGGCTCACTCGTCACATTTTTGAATTTGTGTCAGATTTCAGAACCCTCTGGTTTTGTCCAGTTCAATGGCTTAAAAACCCCAACATTTTATTTCACGGATATGTAAAATTCTATAGGTCTATAGGTCGAATTAAGACACCCGACAAGTTTTCATAAAATTCTTGATACAACTTCTTAGCTTTTAGACAAAATAATCTTGATGTTGAATTAAGGGAAAATCCAAAGAAATCCATTTCCCGCCAAATTTTTAAATGGCTTGTATCTCGGTAAAAAGCACACGGACCTATATATTTATCATTTCTTTAAGTTTACAATGCTAAGTAAATTAAAATAGGTTCCAAGAAATCCTTGATATAAACAACTCCTCAATGGATATCCATTTGAGATATCGCAGTCTTTGAAATATTAAGCGTGAATGCATTATTGTTTTGTCTTTCATCGAAGGCTGCTATCTGAATTTTTTAATTGTTAATGTTAGCCAATTATATTATTTCTGGTGGTTGCAATTGAACTATAGATAAAAGAAGAGACACAACGTAGCTGTTATGATAATCAATGGACAACTGTGATTCTAGATAACGTCTTTAATTGACTATTTTTGAGTGTTAATATCATGTAAATTGTTTGTATTATTACAGGAATCACATATTTGATGCACCAGAACGTCTGGGTAAGCCACAGAGAAAATCGAAACAATCCGACATTTCCAAGCCAAATCAAGTTAGCAGAGTTGTTCTACAAATAAGACAACACCACAAGTGCGATGAGTCTAAGATTTTAGCCACAACACGCTTAGGCATCTCTTTGAAAGACTGATTGAAATGATGTTCTATTTCTATTGATGTGGATCTTGCTTACTTTGTTCACTCGTTTAAATGTGATCTGTGACTACTAGTATTTTGAAGCATCTCGTTCCCGGCAGGATGTTTTGTCTCTGTATTCGCTTATTACGGATTCTAAATTAGATATACGATTATCAGCATATATATTTGAATACCAAGTAATATAAAGTATATTCCTGTTTTCTATATTCGTATGCAGTTACTCCTTATCTTATTATACTTCAAATAGATATCATTATGATATACTTATCTGAAAACCGATATAAAACATTTGTACATATTTCCATCGGAAGGGTTTCTAGCAGTGGCACTTGAGCGATACAGACTACATTCTGTTTGTATTGCATGCGAATCATATTTGTTTTCTGTCTGTCATAGGTCTTGTAGGTCTTGTCTATTGTACAAATTGTCTCTTATTATTGAAGGCCTCATGGAGACTTCAAGATGATGACTGCTATTCAAAACTTTGTTCCATGAAATGTTTTGTTTTCTTAGTATAAATTGAGATGTTGTTTCATGTACAATTACTCTTCCATGTACTTTTAGTTTGCATTCAATGGTACTATGTTGACTAATTGGTTTTGCAGTCAAGATACAATACAGAAATGTATTATGTTTATTACATGTATCAAATATAAAACAAAAACAAAGTAAAAATGAATGCAAATTAAATGAAAGACTTCCCTTGTCAATGAACATACAGAATAATAAAAGTAGATATGACTAGAAAATGTTTACTTCACAAATAATGTGTGAAAATAAACAACACATGGATACACAATAAAGGCCTAGTGCAACGGACATGTTACTAGACTGCAAATATATTTTTGTGACTATGGATATTTTAGGTATGCTACTCTTTTGAACATTCTCACAAAAATACCCTATAAAGAATTAATAAAATAATTCATGGGCGCCGGTGGTTTGTTGGAGATTTACATATGGGTGGCCATTACTTTCGTTTATTTTACCAAAACCCTCTGTTTTAAAGAAATAACGCAGCACTTTAATTATTAGCGAACTTGATCTTAGTCATTCAATGAGAATAATATATAATTGCACGAATTGGTTAAGTTAGCTGTTGGTTCCTTGTCTGGAGAGTTCAATTACCAGAAAGATGAAAATGTGATTTTTCAAATACGGTCCAATGTTAAACCCTAGTTCCGCTGCTGGCGGCCTTGGTTTTTGTCGGATCGGAACGAAGTGAGCTATCTTTGTTAATGACCTTAAGTGCATCATTCCTGTAAAGTTTGGTTGAATTTGCAACAGTGGTTGAATTTGCTTCAGTGGTTTCAGAGAAGATGATGAAAATGTGATTTTTACCATAGGGTTCAATGTTAAACCTTAATTTTTCTGTAATTGTGCAAGTCAGGAAGACACACATGACTCTCTAACATTACGATTTTATGTGTGAGAAATTAAATAAAATAACCATTAAAGCGAGAGAATCACATGAAACTTCTATAGTGACAGAAAGCTACGGCAAACAACACCAGTTTTAATAGATTTATATACCCGGGCGCTTTTTACTTCTCCCGGGCGCTTTTTACCTTCCCGGGCGCTCTCGGGCGCTTTTTAGTATGACCGTTTCTGTCGGATTGGAACAAAATGACCAATCTTTGTTAAGGACCTTTAGTACATTATTCCTGAAAAGTTTGGTTGAATTTGCTTAAATGGTTTCAGAGGAAAGGATAAAAATGGGATTTTTCCATTGGGTCCAATTTTTAACTATGTTCCGTGCTGGCGGCCATGTTTTTATCGGATCGCAAGGAGATGAGCAATCTTTGTTGTGGACCTTGAGTACATCATTCCTGTAAAGTTTGGTTTCAGAGGAGAAGATGAACATGTGAACAAGTGTCCAATATTAAACCTAAGTCCATGTTTTTGGTCCGATCGGAACGAAATGAGCAAACTTTGTAAAGAACCTTTAGTACATCATCCCTGTAAAGTTTGGTTGAATTCGCTTTAGAGGTTTCAGAGAAGAAGATGAAAATGTGAAAAGTTAACAGACGACGGACGCCAAGTGATGGCAAAAGCTCACACTGACCTGACGGGTCAGGTGAGCGAAAAACGGGAGGATGTGGTATAATTGAAAATGTTTAGACTTTAACATCCATATAGAGATTAGAACAAATTATACATGACCAGTTTTCTTTTTGTGTTTATAAAATGACGGGCGGAATTTAATACAATTACCACATGTAGAAAATGATATTGCTCTGGATGATTGTGAGCTTGTCAAGTATCTCTTGGCTTTGATTTTTTTTACCACAATGGTCACATGTAAATTTTTTAACTTGGGTGCATACATTCCTCGACAGGCTGGATTTATACGCAAATGAGCTTGGGCATGTAGGACATTTGAAGGGTTTGTTATTTTCATGTTTGGCTTTGTTGGCCATCAAAACTGTTAGTAGTATATAACAAATAAATGTGTAGGTTTTGCAAAAAAACGTGTAGGTTTTGCTCACGTTTTTTTTTCTCCAACACTGAAGACTCTGCACTCCAGAAGTAAAACGTGTAGGTTTTGCTCGCGTTTTTTTTCTCCAACACTGAAGACTCTGCACTCCAGAAGTAAAACGTGTAGGTTTTGCTCACGTTTTTTTCTTTGCTCCAACACTTAAGACTCTGCTTTTTAGCACTCCAGGACTGGGTTGCTCAAACGTCAATTAACGTTAATTGACGTTTAAACTAAAGTGTAAATTAAATCCTTAAGATCAACCAAATTAATTTACACTTGAAATTTAAACGTCAAATTAACGTTAATTGACGTTTGTGCAACCCAGTCCTGAAGTATATAACAAAAAAACG
Source organism: Modiolus philippinarum (assembly GCA_002080025.1). Classification (NCBI taxonomy): domain Eukaryota; kingdom Metazoa; phylum Mollusca; class Bivalvia; order Mytilida; family Modiolidae; genus Modiolus; species Modiolus philippinarum. The sequence continues at coordinate 98,109 of MJUU01010489.1, read as the reverse complement.
TGTAGGTTTTGCTCACGTTTTTTTTTTCCAACACTTAAGACAGCACTCCAGAAGTATATAAGAAAAAGATGTGTAGGTTTTGCTCCATTTTTTTTCTTCAACACTTAAGACTCTGTTTTAAGCATTCCTACCTAAACCAACACCATGATTTTTATTCACCTCATTAACAGCAGCAGAAATTTTAAACCACAGCACTACAAGAAAATAAAAAAAAATCTTTAGGTTATAAAAATGACAACTATTTTTAGATATTTCCCGGAAAAGTATAATACGAACAATTTTAAAACAATACAAGGAGTAAAAAATATGCCAAGTGATTTTTTTCCGTTTACTTATTGTTGGGCCGAGTGGTTCTGGTAAAACAAATTTGCTCATGCACCTTTTATTTAAACCCTATTGTATTACGATAAAATTATTCTTTTGGAACAGCATTACTACAAGGAACTAATTCGAAGATTCGAGAAAATAGCAGAAAAACTAGGAGTGGACATAGAAGACTTGGTGCAACTATCTAATGATAAAGTTGAAGACATCGACGAACAGATTTGGATAACAAACAAAAAATCGTAATTTTTGACTACTATATTTGTTCACAACAAGACCAAAATACTTTATAGGTGGAAGGCACAAGAAAATGAGTGTAATTTATTTGAGCCAGACCCAAAGACTGTCGTCTGAATTGTAATTTCTACGTAGTGTATAATTTTCCGAGTAAAAAGGAGAGAGAACTTCAGAACATCAGGTCTCAAAAAATACGCTAATTTCATGAAAGAACCAAAAATAAATATTCTTTTCTGTGTCTGAACTTGCCAGACAAAAAAATATTTCATTGTTTTGATCAGGAAATACAAAATACGTTTTCTTAACTTCATAAAATCTATTTTACAAATTACTTTAATGACAAAAATATTTTATATACAAAATACGCTTTCTTAACCTATTTAAATCTATTTTACAAATTACTTTAATGACAAAAATATTTTATATACAAAATACGTTTTCTTAACTTATTAAAATCTATTTTACAAATTACTTGTAATGACAAAAAAAAAAAATAATTCATATACAAAATACGTTTTCTTAACTCATTGAAATCTATTTAATCTCTTTTTTGTACCCCTTATAGGTATTCGATACGCCGCAGTGAATCTGCAACAAAAATCAATACGATGTCAACCTGTTGCCAAGTCCATTTCATAGCTACAACGTACATCGTTGGCTTAACAACGATTTTGAACAAGCCGAAATTACCAGAGGAAAAAATAATAATGGATAGTTACAATACGATCAGTGATATTATAAAATCAGGATATGAAAAAAGCAACCGGGAAGAATATTCTAGACTAATCACGCCAAAGAAGGATATGTGCACAGGTTATTCAGACATACTGGACTAAACTTTTCTCGGAGCTAACTTGTGGAGGAATAGACATAGCACATTAACCTTCGCCCTCCAACATTTTCTGGAAGTCTTCTTGCGTTAACTTGGTCTTATTTAGTCCCTCACCCTTTGTCTTAACACTAATTACCTTGTCTGTATCGATTGTAATGGTCATATACAACTTGGGTGCAATATAAACCGCCTTAATTATCTTGACATCCTTTTTGTAGTCGTTAGCCAGATCACCCAAGTTATTTCCATTATAATTAGGTATTAGTTTTGCTTGTTCACCGGGCACGTGAAGGCTATCGGTGTCAGTATAATAAAAATCGGAATCTATTTCGGACTTCGGGTTCAAGGTCGTCATATGATCGTACATGGTCTCGTGGCTATAAGCCAGAACAAAAGCACCAAAATGTGACGGCTTACTGATCTTATTAATCTCGGACCTCAAGTTCCCAGACACATACCAAGTATTTGAAACTAGTTCCAGATCGGTGACCATATATTTGTGGTGGAACTCCCAATATTCATTTTTGTCCCTTATAGTCTGAGTGTGATTCAATATCGGTCTTTGGATCATCTTCCCGTATAACCCATTCATCAGTAGCTTTGCTCGTGTATACTGAACACTTCCTTTTTGACTAGTTTTCTTGGTTTGGAAGAATTTTTGTATATAATAATAAAACACCTTACTAGTCTTTTCCCAATAATATTCCTCGACAATATCGACTTTATTATAGCCGTATTTAATTATTTGGTCTAGATCGACTGACCAACCCTCCGAGTCCTCCAAATCCTACTTAGTTGCCCCTTTTTCGTCCTTTCTTGCTACTACTGGATGAAGTAGTTTCTTTTTGCAATATACCGAACTTTATATATCTCCATTTTACCCTTCATCTCGTTACCACCAGTATATTTTCGTTGTCCCACCGGATATTCGTGCAGCATACTAGTAGGATAAAGGGAGACGGCGTCCACATTCAACAGGAAATCGGTCACATCATCGTACTTTATTTTTTCTTTTAGTACTTCCTCATACTGATCAGATACAAACTCAGTCTTCCTCTTATAGCACCGCCCACCATAAATACTCTTCCTGAAATTTTTTTCCACCTGTGTCGAATCAGACAAGTGTTGACTCCTTTTGGTATATAATCTCTCCAAATATCAAACCCCAGAGAACAAGTCGAAATAAAATTAGTTACATCTCAATCAAAATCTTTGTAATACTGGTTATTTAACTTGCCGAACAACTCTTGTAGACCAGGTACGTCGGACTGGAGGTACAAAAGGCACTCCTTTCTCATTTCATCCCCCATATCTTCCCATCTACGAGCCTTACTGTGATCAAATTCTCCCTTTTGTACTTTACACCCAAAATCGGACAGTGCCTGGACTCAAAGAACTACCTATGTGTTTCATCAGATCGAAACATCGGAGTGTACCTTTTTGTAAACCCAATTAAAACTCCTATTATTCATAATAAATTTTTCCGGAGCTAACCCCATTTTATTCATACTCTTAATCAAGAATTAGTGATCGAAGTTACTGCCGTTATAAGCATTAATAACGAGCTCACTAGTTTTACTCATCACATATCGTACAAAATTGTCGACGCAATCATCACCAGCGTAGTAACAGAAAACTCTTTTTCCACAAATCCTAGGATGTACGGGGTATGAACCTCGTGACCGTCGACAATTTTCGTATAAGTCTCTATATCGTAGTGAATTACGCCCTTTATTCTTCATTGTCCTCCGGATCAAATACCTACCCGTTTTCTGTATTACTGCCTGATAATAACCAGATCTGTTATTTTTGCACTTATGCTTTTTCTTATATCGAGTACCGCAACGAGAGCAAACAACCGAGCAAGTATGCTTTTCCCCAAAATACGTATCGCCACAAGATAGAAAAGAAGAAGTGTCTATCAACACTTCTTCTTTTCTTGCTCGATAGTAAGACTGAAATGACCCCCTGCTAGTTGTTGGTGAGGTGCTCTTTGTTATGATGCTCTTTTGTCTCTTCACAGAATAAACCGACAGGTATCTGGTACCTTTTTATTATATCCCACACTACTGGGAATTGGATCGCCGTTTTAGGGGCCAAACCATATCCCCTTCTTATCTCATCACAGAAAGTGATTGTAGGATTAAAATTTGGTTTATTTTTTTGCAAACACCGGAAAAAACAGTTATTATTGGTCGATAATGGGCGTTTCCTTTTAACCCCATCTACTATCGTCTCCGAATAATCCCTATTTAAGCACCCCTCACTGGGTGGATTCACCCTTTTTATTTTAATTCCTATGATTTCGTGTACATAATCCTCATTTGGAGGGCAGGGAAAGGTTTACGTACTGCTGATAAAGTGCAACAAAATCACCAAACTCCCTTATAAGAAACGAGTTCATACTCTTGGTGGTATTATATTTGTAACTTGGTGTGCCACCAGTATAGACAAATTTTACTATTACGTCAGTGCCATCAGTAAACCCGTCTGAAACGGCGTGTTCCAGTCTTTCTTTTATTAACCTCGATATCATCCCTACCTCATCACTAGTTAGTACTTCTTGGGGGGTAACTAATAGTGTACGTTCTAATTCCATTCTTTTCGTTATAATTTGTAACTTTTGAATGATTTTTCATTCTACAAATCGCTTCCGATGAGCCGCAGAGTTAATATGATACTTTTGGGGCGAAATACAAAGGAGTTTGTTACATATCTCACAGTAAAATTTGTGGGAGGCGTAATATTTCTTTTGATGTTCATTGTGGGCTTGTTTTCTTTCGATATCTGTCTCATATAGTTTTCTTCTTCCCATTTTTGGACTTTTGTACCCTTGCCCAATATTTTCCCAATTTGTGATGCAACACTTTCGTCGGATACTTTTTTATTTCTTTAATCAATGCACCTGGTTTTCGTTGGTACTATTTTGTCTTCTACGTACTTTTCCACTTTTTCACCAAGTCTTTTACTCCCAGTGTCTAATGCTGCAATGGCAGATTTCTTTATTGTCTCTTTTGCCAGTTGCTTTACAGCAGTACTAAATAGACCACCACCTATTTCTTCTCTCGTTACCGGGTCAACAAAAACATATAAATACTTTTCTCATTTTTTTCTTACCGTTTATATTTCTCTCAGAATAAATTGATTGATGTTTTACGCCAACTTTAGCAATATTTCACCTATATTGTGGCGAGAACTGTTAAGTAAGTTGAACAATTATGATAAATATATAAATATAGATTACACCACAAGATCCCGTTCATTACCATATTTTATCCACTAGAGACAGTTAAATTTTAAAATTTTAATTGCGAGGCTTGCCGAGCATTTTAAAATTTTTAAATTTAACTATCGAGAGTGGATAAAATATGGTAATAAACGGGATAAAGTGGTGTAATCTTTTTCTCTAATGGTTGATGATAAACACCGAGAATTGTATTCCGAATAGATTCGGCGGAAAATAGCACGGGGCTTTATTCAACATATGTTGAATAAAGAAAATTTATCTAACGGGTCAAAACCGGTTTAAACTTGACATCTCATTAGAGAAAATATCAATATAAAACCATTTAAAAACAAGAGTATAAAATATAAAAAATTTAAAAAACATTATAGGATTATTACAATATTACAACTATAAATTAAATTCACTTAAATCTTACTAAATAAATTGATTGCTTTTGAAAATTGAACGATTTTGTCGCGAGCGACATTTATAAATAGGTCTTTAAGACAATCAGCTGAATAAAAATCACGCCTGATATCGGCAACATCTACACATTCAATTAAAACATGTTGAATTGTATAATGGGAATTGCATGGAATACATTCAGGTCGATCATCACTGTTGTGTTGTTCTAGTATGTCCAATACGACATCGGGTCAACACTACCTGTTCCCTACGGTTTTTACCACAGGAACTGACTTGTTCACCGACGTCTGACTGTATTCCATGCAGTTTATTATTTATATGCAGATCCCATTTGGCCTGCCATAACTTTAAAATGTATTTAGCGATGAAAGGCTTCATGTCAGTGTACAGTACTGAACAATCTGCCATCTCGTCATCTAGTGCTTCCTTTGCTTCCTGGTCAACAACTGTGTTTCCATAGATCTGCCGTCTGCGTCGGTCACCCAAACACGAATCGAGTCATGTCTTATTCACTCTCGAATATCTTATGTGGTACGGTGCTCTCTCGAACGGGTAACTACGAGGTAGATTTGCAGTACTAAAGACGTAGATTACGTCACCCGACTTACCGTCTACAACGGAACTAGTGATCGAATCGCAATGAATATAGATACTATCTATCCCGTTAGTGATATTGGGAAATTTGTTTCCGTNTCGAACCCGATTAACTCGGCAAAGTTCCCATCTCTCAAGTCTAGTTGTGTATTTTCCTGTAGTGTGATTAGCACCTTAAAGCTCGTCAGATCAAAGTCCAGCTTAATTGGACTGTCTTTGACTTTGTCGTTTACCGATAGAAATTCCGCTATATAACAGGATATGTCCCCGTAGCTGTAGTTACCATCGGCAAACGACAATTATTTGAATGTACTCCCAAAATCAAGACTATACTTTATTTTCTTGTTACCATAGAACTCAGAAATATTATACCAACTATAAGTCATACTATTTATTTGGGATAAGCCAAAGGCACACTGCCTATTCTTATCTAGCACCAAGGGTTCTTCGAACTGGGTCACAAAATCAGAAGGAGTGTTTTTCCCCTTTTCTGGCCGCATAACTAGAAAGTGTTATATTTTGATCCATTTTTTATTACTCAAAATATTTTCTATAAGTCCCTTCATGCTGTTCTTCCGTTATATCCCCATTCTCCAGAATGGAAATACCTTCGTTTACTAGTTCGTCACTGGTATTGCCAGACTCGATACCAATAATCAGAAGCGCTAGCCGATCTACAAGACAAGTCGCGCCACACAAAATATTCTTGTATTTGCCACTTGTCTTTACCAGAGGATGTGATGAAAGAGAGACTAGTTTTCTAAATATCCGCTTTGCAGAATCAGAAAACGCTTTTTTGGGATTGTACCTCTTTGTCACTAGGTCGACGAAGTCGTCGTCCACCCTTTCGTCTACTACTTGTTGTCCTTTATCGTCTAGTCCGTACAACCTATTATATTCGAAAAGCTGTTCCAAATCCAGCAATAGGTCAGAAAAGGAGCCGGTAGTGTCTATTTTTTACGACCCTTTGGATGCCAGTCCTTTCCCAATTTTCCCCTGCAATTCCTGTAATACTTTCTATTTTTGCCCAGAAGATATTCGATATCTTGTGGAAATTGCGCCCTGGATTTCAGTTTTCCCAGCGTCACATTCATACCCTTTGCCCTACTGATCTTGTCTTTGTTATCCAGGTCATCTTTATTTTCTAGTTGTTCCTCGGCATCATACTTTCTGATATTTACGCCACATTGTTCCATTTCGACTATCTTCGGTTCCTCCGGTTCCTCCGGTTCCTCTATCGCTAGAGGAACCGAAAGATCCATAATATTAGGCACGGGTACTAGTTGACCAACTTGTGGTGTTATCCTTGTTTCTATTGCTTTCGTTACTGGTTCAAAGAATTCCTTGAGTCTACCCGAACCTTTTTCTTATTTTTTTCTTTGTTGAAGTTCGTCCAACACTTTTTTCTTCCTTTTATAAAAAAATTAGTAATGAAAATGGGTATATTTAATGAAATATCTCAGACGGTGTCAGGAGGTCCGGTAGGACAAACGGAGACTAATTTTGATGTAGTGCTAAGTAAGTATGCGAGCAAGACTAGATAGATTGAGTAGAGAGTGGTTCCGTAAAGGACAAGATTTGGAAATGGGTGGGCACAAAATCATAGGTCTTTCACCCGGTTCTGGCAACGACCACGTAGCAGCAATAAAGCAAATAAGCGATACTTTCTTTCCTGCGGTAGCGCGTAAAGACCTGGACATGAATAAGAAGTATATTAGAGGACTCGAGACCCAACTAGATGACTAGATGACGGTGCGGTAAACAAGAAGTCGCTGCAGCAGAAAATAGACACACAAAAACGGAACTTTACAGCGGAGTTGGCTAGTAAGGCTTTTGTTGCTGCAAGTGAACGAGAACTAAGAAAAAACTTGCACAGACAGTTTCTCACACCAATTCACCTATCACAACTTGTGAAAAAAAAATAAGTACTGTTTATACTTAGACTTAGGTAGACGCCAAATTTGATGCACTAGACCCTTTTTATACTAAGACTGAGGTAGACGCCAAATTTGATGCACTAGACCCTGTTTATTCTAAGACTGAGGTAGACGCCAAAGCTAGCCGAATATGAGGGTTATACAATAAGTGAAATAGATACTAAAATTCAGGATAACAAATATCAAAATACCGAAGTTACTTAAGGAGATTTTTCAATAAAACAGGAGAAAAGAAGTAAGAGAAAAAGAAAGCTGCATCATTTCTTGCAAGAGTGAAACCTGGATATTATGATTTGACTACGAATGTAAAAGTGGTTATCGGACGAATCCTATAACAACGGTAATATAGAGGGGGATCTCGACAACTGGAAACTAACCCTAAACCCGACGGATGAAACTCTTTATTTGTTTGGTGCTCATCTAATATTTGATACGTCAGAAGAGCGCGTATCTACTAACCAAATTAAGATCATGTTGAAAATTCAGCGCATCAAAGGAAATATCAATCACAAGAGTAAGAACAGATAATAAGGACGATATAACACTTTTCATATCGAGAAAATAAGAAATAGAGCTTCTTTTTAACCATGATATTTACAGGACAGTCTTTCCATTATTAATGAAATTAAGCGAGAAGAGTAGGATTGCGGTAGTCGAATTACAGAAACCCACTAATTCGTTGTTCCGATTCCTACAGAGTATTGGGAAAGATATTCAATATTCTATCCGTGATTACGGTTCTGAACTAGATTTCTCAGATGAAGGAATTGCCAGTATTATTCAGGATCGTACTTACAACGAAACTACTGAATACAGAATAATTAGCGAGCGTGACGTTATAGGGCTATATAAAAAAAAGAAATAGTAAAGCGTGGTTCATAGAGTGTCATACTTGGAATGATTTTGGAAGTGAAATTCGTCGGTCTGCAACGAACTTAATATACCCAAGACAATGGAAAAAAGAGTATGCCGTTGATCTTTCTAATGGTAAGAAGTTAAATTGCACCTGGGTTATATTGCTAAATATGTGATGATTAGAATAAGAGGAGAAATGGGTTATCGGGTTAGAAAATTTAGTCTAACCAGGGAGGAAAAATACCAACATGTATATGTAAGTCCTCCGGTTAACACAACACCATACACTTTTAGTTACTCTGACTATTCGGTATGTCTACGTACCCTATTGCTCCTCTTGTAACTCCGATACCGATCGGGCTTCTAGACAACAACTTGACTATTGATAAACCAGTTGAAACCAAAGGGAAGATCTTACACTCACCCAGAAATGGGTTTCAGCAGTGGATAAAATTCAAGGATAACTGTACACCCACATTTCCTGTCCGTTTGTGCGTCGGGGGTATGAGACAAGATATTCCTCCGTACATCTCATGTTACAAAAAAGGGACGACACCAATAACTAGCTCCAAAATTCTAGAGACCAGGAAATCCATCGGCGGTTATAATCAATTTGAGGTAAAATTGAGTCAGACGTTTGAAAAAAAACGACGAAATATTCTTTGGAGTTATAAAGCCCCAACCGGAATCGTTTGGCTAGTTTCTCCAATGGCCTCACTAAATGTCATTGAAGTCGAAATTAAGTTTAAGTGTAATTTATATGATAAAAGTCAGTTAAAAAAGATGAATAGTGATTTAGTGATATCTTCGGCAGAACGACCAAACGGAGTTTACGAAATACTTGATCTTCTCTTAAGAGGAAGAGAAGATCGTATATTTGTACCATCCTCTTAGCGGAATATATGTTAGAGCGCGGGTGTCCGAAGAAGAACTGGAGTCCAGGAGTTAAAGTCGTTTGAATACCCTTTCCATTTAACAAATACTCTTCTATTTTTGTGATCCCGTCTGATAATCTTTTCTATTCTGTATGTCTTTTGGTCTGTCTTCTGGAGTTCTTGTTTGTAGAAGCTTCCCTCTATTGGCTGGTTATTCAAGTCCGTGATCTTGTAAGTCATTGGTTCTGTGTACTGGATCGTCGAAATAGTAAATACCTCTTCGGTCCAGTTTGGTGTATAACCCTTTTCAAACGTCCCTTTCTTTTCCGATATTCTGACCTTGTCGTCTAGTTTGAATTCTGGGGTCTTTCGACTCTTAGCTCCTTCGTATCTGAGTAAACGGGGGATTTGCTTGCGTCTACTGGTTTCATTTTGATTGACGAGTGCTTCGTGTTATTGTACTGCTCTACTAATTGTGGAAGTACTGAGTGTTATTGGCGGAAAAGTAGCGAAACATCTTACCTTTGAGTGTGCGATTGAAGCGCTCTATTACTACAGCCTTTCCCTGATTGAAAGTGTGGTATATTCTTATTCTGTAGTTTTCTAGGAGTTTCTTAAACTTCTGGTTGTAAAACTCTGATCCCTGATCGACCCATAGTAATTCTGGAGTTCTTCCCTCTTTTAGTATGCTCTCGAATCCAATAGTCACTTCTTGTCCTGTCTTTGATTTTAGTGGAACATTCCAAGCGTATTTGCTAAATTAGTCAATCACATTTAGTAAGTATTTGTACCCCTTGTTATCTCTGAATAAAGCTTGCATGTCTACGAGATCTGCACTCCAGGTGTCATCGACATGTGATACTCTTACTTGTCGGAGAGGGAACTTTCTTTTTGCTTGCTTATGTAGTTCTTCTGCTAGTTTTGTCTGTCCACTATATTTTCTCCTTTTTTTTAACACCGAGTCCCAGTTTGCTTTTTGCTCCTATTACACCCTGAACTATCTTTTTGTTTACAGCTTCACCGACTGATGATTGTTTTATTTGTTTTAGGTCAGACATCATCTTCTTGTCACATTTCCGTTTGTAGTGCTGCGCATCATAACAAAGATCATGACTCCTACAACCCTATGTAATTTGTTCTTGATGGGTAAGTCCATTATGTTGTAAGGCCCACAGTAATTCGTTCCTGGGAGAGTAATTCCGCCCTTTGGTACCATAGGTTTGATGGCCTTGTGTATGTCAAGTTTACCTCCGGCGGTGCCAGGCACAAACTTGGTTTTCGTGATTTTGCAGCTGGCACACGTGCTGTATTCTATGAACTTACCGTTGTACGACCCTTGGAGAAAGAGACTCTGTGACTTATTTCTTTTTTACGCGGTAGCTCCTCATTTTTAATAATATTTCATTTTTTATTGTATCCGTCGGACTAAGGTCTTTGTACATTATATCGTAGATGTCTTTCTCTTGTGCTTCTCGTAGAAAGAATAGACAGAAGTAGACACATAGAACACTTAGTTTGTGTTGGTACTGGATTGTGTTGCGTCTATATTTACCCTTTATATAGTCAATAAATTTTTGTGGTGGTGAAAGACCCTGACTATCAAAGTAAATGTTCCTCTTATTACGAAAGTCCCAACACACCCAATGAGTCCCTTCCCCACTTGTAGCGTTCAAATTAAGAATACCACACTCATTCTTGTTTGGTCTGATTGGTAGATTGTCCCTACTATAAACCCCTCTGAAAGAGGTAATACGTAGTTTATCAAACCAGTCTAAAATATCAAAGTTAGTTAGCGGTTCAAGCGTTTTTTTTTGCATGACGTAGGGTCTGGGTACGCTGTTTACTTGTAGTCCTCTACCAGATGGGCGTTCAACTTGTAGTCCTTTGCCCATTTGGCTGGCCAGCAATGGCACTGCCAAACTGGCTAACATACCAAGGAATCCACCGGTCTGTTGTCTTTTTGTGATTCTAAGACCAGATCCTGATTTCTTTTTGAGTGCTGACTGCAATTGCTCTTTCTGTGTTTTTGTTAGGTGGTCAACGTAGGGTGGTGAATTTGTTGTGTGGAACGTCTGCTGTTACCCCACTACCAAGCACCTTTTTCACCCCGGTTTTAGCTAGAGCGGAGGCCGCTCCGATGCCAAGGGCAGGTAATAGTTTGGATGCCACTGTCTTTATGACCGGAAGTGCAAGTTTAGCGAGAGCTCAAAGAAACCTCCATTTTGTGATTGTTTTGTCATTTGTGTCTTTGAAATTCTTATGTGAACCCCAGTACCAGAGGCCTTTTGCTTTCTGTATTTTTTTCATTTGTGTTTGTGTTAGCGCCATAGGAAAGTCCCCTGTTAATTGGTTGTTTGTTTTAATGTTAGAGAAGATATGTTTTTGTATGCTTTAGCTTAATTCTTTCTCTGACCTTCGGATAAACCAAGACTATAGTTAACGTATATAAATAATCTGAACTGTAGTGCTTTCTGGTGCTGTTAATGAGTGGTGTTGTTTTAGGTAGGCGTGCTTAAAACAGTGTTGGAGAAAAAAAAACGTGAGCAAAACCTACACGTTTTTTTTTGTTATATACATCTGGAGTGCTGTCTAAAGTGTTAGAGAAAAAAAAAACGTGAGGAAAACCTACACGTTTTACTTCTGGAGTGCTTAAAGCAGACTCTTAAGTGTTGCAGAAAAAAAAACGTGAGCAAAACAAATCCTTTCCCACAATATTCACAAATATATTTAAAATTTGCCGAATGCCCCTTCTTGTGCGAGTTAAAGTCTCATCTTGTTACATACTCCTTTTTACAGTCACTACATTTTTTAGTGTTTTATACTGTCATGCGTCTTTATATGATCATTCAAATCAGATTTTGTGGCAACGATGACATGCACGCCCTTTATCTGAAAGAATGGTTTGTCTTCTCTGACTAGAATAATGAGCATACGATTTTCCGCAGCAAGAGTAAGTTTTCTTGTTTGATTCTGCATTAGTGTTATTATTCGCATCTGCAGCATTTTACTGAATTGTTATTTCTCCTCCTAATCCAATGTCAACTGAATCCTCCCGTGTTTCAACAAATAGATCTATTAACCAGTTATCTACTACGGGTTCTTCAGAATGACCTTTTGTCTCAGGTAGGTCATCAGATTCCTCAAACGAAACAGATGTTTTAAACCTCCATCTTTTTCCTTCCCTGGTGGCAACTTTGCCACTCCTTGGGGGCTGTCTTGAATCCTTTGACATCCAAAAATGACATGGCAGATGAAAAATCCTAGACATAGAATATTTCAAAATTAATGATTAAGCAAACAAAAATAGGTCAAAACCAAACAAGGTTTATTTCTTATTTTTTTAAACGGCATACAGGATTGACAAATAATCTGATCTATGTCTCTGGGTTTTCAACTTTTTATGACGCTTTGGTTTCTCACGACTTTACATACATTGTGTATAGCGTAAAAGTAAGTCATCGTTTAAAAATTTCCCTATATTTGCATATAACATCACACCATGTTTAAGAAATTACTTTTAATCCAATTTTATCCAATGTTCATATTTTTACCATTAAAAGCAGAATAAAATGTAGATAATAGGAAAGAGAAGGGAAACGGGGAATGTGTCAAAGAGAAAACGACCTAAAGGGGAGTAATGACAACCGAAAGCCACCAAACCTGGTTTTACCCACGAATTTTCTTTAAAGTGCCCGTTCCAAGTCGGGAATATGACGACTATTCCAATTTGATCTTTATTTCGGTATTTGTTCTCTTGGATTTGTAATTTGCCCTTTTGTGATCTATCCCTTCTGTTTGAATTCGGACTTTGTTGTCACCGTTCTTTCTTGTAGTAATATTCATATAATTTTTTTAATTTTAATCTGAATAGATTGAATTGATTTAGATTTTAATCTAAATTTTTAATGATGCCAAATACTACAATTTGATTGTAACGTCAAAGGTTATAGTATGTGTTTTTAACTCATAGTATCACAAGAGAGTCAATATATATTAATTTTACTATGGATTTATGCCAAATATTCTAACCCGAGTGTTAGCGAGGTGTAAAATATAGCCATAAATGGCAAACCCGTGGTAAAATCAGTATACATTTACGCTCCGCTGAATTATTACGATTTTAATATGACGCTAACATGGACCTTAGAGAGAATAATAGGGTGTTATACGAGTTCAGGTTCAAGATCGGGAGATCTTTCACGAATGTTGGAAATTTCGTCTTTCCTCGAGTTGAGCGCAGCGAAACGAGAGAATAAGACGTAGATTTCTAACATGAGTGGAAGATATCCCGATCTTCGAATTTAAGTACATAATTCTTCCGTAATCTACGGTACCAAGTGTACGGAAACGTATAATGCAACGTCGCTGCATTTTCAGTATACTTTCAATTGTGATGTCAAATGGTTACGATTGTTGCATCTGCAAAATCGACACTTCTGGTTGGTCATTTACCAGTGTAAGACGAACCATGAGTGCACGTGAAGCTCGTCTGCCGTCGGTCGTCTTCACCCAGATACGTCCTTTTATGGAAAAAGAATTCGTCTTTGTGTCCATGGATGAAACTGCCATCGAACCCCGTAAAGTATGACGTTGCTCAAACTGCCGTCAAACTATGCACATGAAAGTGCCGTAATCTGTCGATGACCTTATCCATGAATATATGCTGGTTTTACCACGAGTTTGGATACAAAGCGATTCTAAGAGACCGACCATTTAACCTGAAGGGGGGGTTATGGTTTTTTTTCTGGACAGAAAATGTTTTTTGCGCTTCGCGCGAAACAAATTATTTATTTTTTGCACGCGTATCAACAAAATATTTTTTTTTCAAAATCAACATTATTTTTTGGGGCAGAAAGCCTCATTCAGAAAATTTTTTTTCATCATTTTGGCTGCCAAAATATTTTTTTCACATAAAATCAGATCCAAAATATTTTTTTAGAAAAAAACCATAGCCCCCCCCCCTTCAAGTTAAATGGTCGGTCCCTAAAGGACATCTTATTAGAATTATAGATTAATATTCAGATTAAGATTAAGAAAGGGAAGGTTTGGGTACCCGAAAACCGGTTTCACTCTACCACTAGCTTTTGTCAGTGCCGGTACCAAGTCCGGCTATCCCGATTCACAATAGTCATGAACTTTGTCTTTCGACTAACCTACTTCGATTTTGTTGGGTTCTTTGGTGGAGTGCATGTTGTTGTCTAACTGAAGTTTTCTGTTATTGTGGGTGTTTCTTCTATTTTTCAAAAAATTTTATAAAAATTACTAGAGAAACTACACGTTATGTCGTCTTGAATGGAAAAGAAATCATGGGAAATGGCTTGATTTGGTTTTAAACATGGCGTAATTTTATATGAGGATATAGAGAACAACTGATGACTTACTTTTTGGTCACACCTATATTAAATACGAGTATACAAAAAACATTTTTCCGCTAAAACTCGTGCTATGGACCGTCTTCAACTCGATATGGGGTATTATTTTAAGATAAAGAACGACAATGAAAGGCGTCGTCAGTTATTACCTTGTATTTTTGGTATTTGTATTATGTACATTTACCTCATATCTCTACATTATCAGATGATTTGAAGTTTGATTTTTTTTTTATGAATTCGAATGTTAACCAAATCATGGAATTTTGATGATTCACTTTTCTTTCGAAATAATCATAACATTTACCAATCTCAAAATCGGAACTACTTATATATCAACAATACCTATTATTTCAAGACATTAACATACATAGTTATAGGCAACTCATTTATTCTGTACATATTATTACATATTGTCCGTGCATTAATTCATCTCCGAACCACCTGCATTAATATTTACAGCATCAAAGTCTGGAAACTGGATACATTATGCATATTAACCGGTGCCCGAAAACCAATAGTAACCGTTACATGCTTTTGTCAACAAACCACACGATTAAGAATCTGTCATCATGTCATCAAAGTTTAGACCATATAACCACATGACACACCCATATTTTCAATAAATGACAGTTTTCGCTCCAAATATCAAATTCAATTAAGATATTTTGCACGACTTATCATCAATTGAATGACAGGTACAGCAAAATGTTGTGGTATTGCCTCGACTAAAATGTCTTAACAGTACAACTGCACAAAACTTTAGTGCATTTTGCTTACAAGAACATACTGGATACTCAGTGAACATGGTTAGAATAGAGTTAAATTGTGTAATAGAAAGAAAAAGTACAAAATTTAAGAATTGATCTTACCGTGGAAAGTCCATTTTACAAATAGTAACCGTCTCTTTCGCGGATAGTAACGCGGGCCGCACCGTTTTCACCGATAGTAACCGTCTAGGTACATCACCGTGAAGTAACTTTTCAGATGTACAAAACCGTTGTGTCCTCCATTTTTAATGACGGCGTCGTCAATTGGGGACGAATATTAACAGTATTTGTATTTACGATAAACCTTTGCCACATATATCCGGAATATTCAGACAGACTCTGGGATGTGTATCATAATACTGTAGACAATCTGAAAATTCCTTCCTAGAAATTCGTATTGAGCCAAGACGAAAGAACGGTGTAACATGAATGAAAATCCATATATTTGTAATATGCATACAATTAGAAACTAAATGATTGTGTTAAATGTCTTGGAATTTGACGAAATAACGAAAATTGTAAATACCTATTGTAAGCCATAAACTTTAAATCGGAATGTCTTGTTTCTTTATGTATATTAATGAAATAACACACACGCACTTACGCATTCGTTGCCATTTATCGTGAGTTGGTCAAACTTTTAACAGAAAGGGGGAAATTCTAGAATAAAAAAAAATACAATAAATATGGCAATTCAGAAATGGAAAAGACATGATAAAGACAAAACATAAAGAAATTAGACATATTTAGGTTGTAGTGCTTTATATTTATTTGGTGGTACTTTGTATTTACGAGGTGGTACTTTGTTTATGAAGTGGTACACTCTCTTTATGTGGTGGTACTCTGTGTGTGGTAGTAATTTAACTTTAGGCCAGGGGACTTTATATTTATGTGGTGGTACTTTGTATTTACGAGGTGGTATTTTCTTTATATAGTGTGTTATATACTGTCTATATGTTGTGGTACTCTGTGTGGTGATACTCGGCTGTGGTTCTTTATATTTAGGTACTCTGTGCCTTAGTGCTGGTATTCTATCTTTTGGCCTTGATACTTTGTATTTATGTGATGGTACTTTGAATTTATGTGGTGTTACTTTGTGGCCGTGGTATTTTGTATTTATATGGTAATACTTTGCTTATGTGGTGGTCCTCTGTCTTTATGTGGTGGTACTCTGTCCTTATGTGGTGGTACTCTGTCTTTGGGTGGTGGTATTCTCTCTTTATCCCGTGGTTCTTATATTTATGTGGTGGTACTTTGTATTTATGAGGTGGTACTCTTTATGTGGTGGTACTTTTGTTTATGTGGTGGTACTCTGTCTTTATGTAGTGATACTCTGTCTTTATGTAGTGGTACTCTGTCTTTGTGTGGTGGTACTCTACCTTTAGGCCATGGTTTTTTATATTTATGTGGTGGTACTTTGTAATTACGAGGTGGTACTTTGTTTATGAAGTGGTATTCTGTCTTTATGTGGTGGTACTCTGTCTTTGTGTGGTGGTACTCTATCTTTATGTTGTGGTACTTTGTATTTATGTGATGGTACTTTGACTTTATGTGGTGGTACTTTGACTTTATGTGGTGGTACTCTGTCTTGATGAGGTGGTACTCTGTCTTTGTTTTTTGGTTGTCTATCTGTATGCCGTGGTACTTCTTTTACGTGATGGAATTTTATATTCCCGAGGTGGTGCTTTGTTTATGTAGTGATACACTGTCTTTATGTGGTGGTACTCTGTTTCTGTGTGGTGGTACTCTATCATTAGGCCGTTTTACTATGTATTTATGTGGTGGTACTTTGACTTTATGTGCTGGTACTTAATTTATGCGATGGTTCTCTGTCTTTATATTTTGGTACTCTGTCTTTGTGTGGTGGAACTTTTAGGCCGTGGTACATTATATTCCTTTGGTGGTACTTTGTATATACGATGTGTTGATGTAGTGGTACACTGTCTATATGTGGTAGTACTCTGTCTCTGTTTGGTGGTACTCTATTTTTAGGCGGTAGTACTTTGTATTTATGTTGTGGTACTTTAAATTATATGATGGTACTTTGTTTATGTGGTGGTGCTCTGTCTTAATGTGGTGGTTCTCTTTCTGTGTGTGGCGGTACTCTATCTTTAGGTCGTTGTTCTTTATATTTATGTGGTGGTACTCTCTATTTACGAGATGGTACTTTGTCTATGTAGTGGTACACTTTCTTTATGTGGTGGTACTCTTGTGTCTGTGTTGTTTTCCTCTATCTTTAGCCTTGTTTATGTCATGGTACTTTCTGTTGTGGTACTTTGTTTATGTGGCGGTACTTTGTCTTTGTGTGGTGGTACTATTATCTTTAGGCCTTGGTGCTTTGTATTTATGTGGTGGTACTTTGACTTTATGTGGTGGTACTTTGACTTTATGTGGTGGTACTTTGTTTATGTAGTGTGGTGGTACTCTATATTTAGGCCGTGGTACTTTATATTTATGTGGTGGTACTTTATTTATGTAGTCTGGTGGTACTCTATATTTAGGCCGTGGTATTTTGTATTTATGTGGCGGTACATTGACTTCATGTGGTGGTACTTTGTTTATGTGGTGGTACTCTGTCTTTATGTGGTTCTACTCTGTCTTTGTGTGGTGGTACTCTTATCTTAAGGCCGTGGTACTTTATATTTATGTGATAGTACTTTGTAATTACGAGGTGGTATTTTGTTTATGTAGTGGTACACTCTCTTTATGTGGTGGTACTCTGTCTGTGTGTGGGGTACTCTATCTTTAGGCTGTGGTACTTTGTATTTATGTGGTGGTACTTTGTTTCTGTGGTGGTACTCTGTCCTTATGTAGTGGTACTCTGTCTTTGTGTGGTGGTACGCTATCTTTAGGCCATTGTACTTTATATTTATGTGGTGGTACTTTGCATTTACGATGTTGATGTTGTGGTACACTGTCTATATGTGGTGGTACTCTGTCTCTGTTTTGTGGTACTCATCTTTAGGCCGTAGTACTTTGTATTTATGTTGTGGTAATTTCATTTATATGATGGTACTTTTTTAATGTGGTGGTGCTCTGTCTTATGGTGGTATTCTTTTTTTGTGTGGCGGTACTCTTTAAGGCTCTTTTGATGTGGTAGTACTCTGTATTTACGAGATGGTACTTAGTCTATGTAGTGGTACACTTTTTTTATGTGGTGGTACTCTTGTGTCTGTGTTGTTGTTCTCTATCTTTAGACCGTGGTACTTTGTATTAATATGGTGGTACTCTGACTTCATATGGTGGTACTCTGTCTTTATGTGGTGGTGCTCTCTATTTACGAGGTGGTACTTTGTTTATGTAGTGGTAGACTCTCTTTCTGTGGTGGTACTCTGTCTCTGTGAGGGTAATACTCTTATTTTTAGGCCGTGGTACTTTGAATTTATGTGATAGTACTGTAGCGTGTCGTGTATGGTAACGTGTCTTAATTGTGACCAATCTTCCAGTAATGAACGTGGATCCAAGATACCTGAAGACTGAATCGTTGGCTACCTTTCCAACTTCAGTTTTCACATCCGACAGGATTTGACTCTTGTCTTGGACCTTATTGCAACAGCAGTACCCCACAGACTCAGTTTAAATGATGGGAGTATCTTGTCGGGCATTTTACATAAAATAAAAATTCAATATTTTATTCCTCATATCTTAGTTAGCAAATAAATATATGTATTACTGTTCAATTGTCTTGGATAAATGTACAAGACTGAATTAATTGTGAGCAAATACCGGTGCATCAACCGCCATATTGTCGTCTTGTCAAATTAAAAAGTCACGTAATACCTAAAAACCAAAAAATACTAAAATTCGATAAGCGTGTGTAAAAACAAGTACATGACTCTGATCTGTCCAAATAAATATAATTTCTTTTACTAAATTCAACGATTTGTAATTTATTCAATAAAGAAATGAAATTTTGCAGCTATTTTTTTACGAAGTTCCCGTGTTCACAATTAAATGAACAGAAAACATTGTAGAAATTAGAATTCATATGCATATGAGACACACACCTTAGACTTATTATTCACGTACCTATACTCATACATACAAACAGTAGAAACTCGGGTAGCAACTTCTATCTTGTTTTTTATCTTGAAACCGATTGCAGTTGTATTTAAATTGGATCTACATTTTTATGTCATGCTATATTGTCGACCAGGAGGCGTCTCGTTTTATGCAGAAAATGAAATTGGTGCAAATTATTTATAAATTCAACGTGCTAGCCAAATTTTTATTTATCGTATTTTCGTGCATAGTATATTACCTTCTATATAACTGTAAAGTTTTAGGGCAAAATATTCTGGATCGTTGGGACGCACGGATGTATAAACCATAGAGAGAGTCATTTTCACTTATATAACAATCTAAAAGTGCATTTAACTCGATCATATTACAAAAGTCAATTTCATCTACTTCCCATGCTCAGGGTCTTGGTTTTGTGCTCGAATCACGTAAAATCCATGCATATGGCATTGAAATACGACTAAAAAGTGCAAATAAAAAGTGTCATAAAACTGCATATAAACGTACAAATACTTAGGTATACTGAACACAGCCTAGTCTCCGTATATAACACAACTGTCTGTATAAACGATTTCGGCATTATCAGTATATAATTTTTTCAAACAACATGAACCCATGACACATAAGCATTTGAAAGTTTCACTTATATTATAAAATGTTGAAGACATTAAAAATCTCTTATGGTGTTATTTTTTATATAGAAGCTGGGACTAATATATTGATCATATTTGTCCCAGACAGAAGTAAACCGAAGTTTGAGCACAGGCGGATTTGGCTAGTGAAAAGGGGTCCAGAGAAAAGGGGTCTTGCTAACTTGTCATATTTTTTCAAACTGCTGCACGAAATAAATCATTTCTAACACCAAATACAATATCTTCAGATCATCCACTTTTGAGCCGGGTGAATGACACTTTTTACTGTGTATGACCCTCGTAGACACACTATAATCCTGTATGAATTGCATCTGTCTTTTAAATTTTATCCATGCAGTTTCTTGACAAGTGCAAGCAAGCAAGCAATCTGGATTCTCATAAACAATTTACAAAGGTACAGAGATGTAGTGTACAACATAACATTAAATATAAGACAAATCATGAAAGGAAGTTGAAAGGTAGACAAACATATATGAATCGACCCGGATTACATATCCTCTTATAAATTTGCAAAGTTTACAAAGTTCTTAAATAGATTTGTAAGATTACCATATTTTATAACATTTGGTCTGTTTTTATACTTAGCATCTATGATTTTTTTTCTCTCATTAACAAAACTCAAACAAATCATCATATTCATCCCCTAACTCCCCACCCGTACATAAATGACAGACTCCGTTATTTATTTATTATCAGTGAAGTAATTTAAATAAGATTTGTGTATTGTGTTATAAGCGATTTTTTTTTCAAATTTTTCTACCTGTAGTGCATCACACGCCACATTTACCTTTAGGACATGGCACAGGTAAAAATTGGTTGTTAATTAACCTCTGATGATTCACTACAAAGTTATTAATTTTTCATCACTGGAACACAGGAGCACGCGCGTGTGTGTGCACATATTTATTACTTCCTAGATAGTTTTGAGGATAATAGTGGAGAAATCAATGTTTTTTGTTATTTTGAAATACTTTTCCGATAGATCCTTCTGCATCTATTTAAAACATAAACAACCAATTTTATTTCTTAGTAAATTTAGTATTTAGTTAATCTATGAAGAAGTTCTATGCAGAAAGAAACAATAACATTCAGCCAAAAGGGTTAACACGCTTGTCATTGTTTTTCTACAGTAATTAAATATTTCATGAACTCACTCGAACGCTTTAAATAACGATATAAACAGTGGTATGATTGTTTTTTTAAAATGACCGAGATCTAGCCAAGTGACGTCACTCAGCTAAACTTTGTAGCAGAAATGAATAATAAATATCGTTTTTCTCCTTAACCCGTGCGAATTTTTACTGGTCAACATGTTCACAATGTTACTTATAGTAAATTAAGGTCTTGTTCAAAATTTAGTGAATTTTCGACTTTAATGATTTAATATTCGAGGAATGAATATAGAGTTATTATGAAATGAGGCAAATAACAACAATATTGATGTCAGATGACAAAATTAAATAAAATACGGAACGTCTGGCCTCAACCTTAATATTCCTACAATAAAAATAAAAGTAATAAATTTAGGTACTCCGCTGACACCTGGAGTAGCTCAGAAGGATAAAGCTCTGGTATCCGGACAGTGGGACCAAAGGAAAATATGGTAGTCAACAAATAGAATCAATATACTAAAATTAAATAAATGTTCTCAAACAATTAAATCTAGCGCTCTGATGTATGTGTTCATGTTCGGATACGAATTGTCAGTAAAACAATGTAAATTTAATAATTTAAATATGAAGTACAACAACTAAATAATAATTATTTGTTCTAGGTGGATTTGTGTCGCTACCGTGTCGTGCTCATGTTTACTCCAAAATATCTTTGTTGGATAGTTTTCGATCCTGATTTGAAACTTTATAAAAATATAATTAGAATATTTTAGCTTTGTCTGAACTATGTATTTAACGCTGTATTTTATGTGTATTTATATGTATATGTATATTTTATATGTATTTTAGTGTGTAAAACTAAATGTGAGACAGTGTGTCCCTGCCGTCTCCGACGCAGTGACAAAATAAGAATTACAGAATTCTTCTGCATCTCAGTTTTCTACTCTAAAAAATATGAAAGTACCTTTATGATAATTTGTCAAGCTGAAGGATATTTATATAAATAGCTTTTTTTTATACTGTGTCGAATTTGTTTTGGAATTTAAATAATGGCACCCAGATAGGACAAGACTGAACCCGAGTTCAGTTAACCTCGGATTTATAGTGCTGCACGACACGACACGACAGAATTTTAACAAAGATATAACGTAAAATCGCGACACAACGTAAATGACGTCATTCCCACCCATAATGCACCATGCATAGTAAATAATAATGGTCGCCACCACAACCGTATACCAGAGTGTGTCATGGCAAAAACAATATGTATTCTCAATTTATACGGACATGGATTATACTTGGGAGCTACTGCACAATGTCAACAAATATCTGGGGACAGGTAGGGATTAACTTACTTCTTTTAAGGTGTGAACATTGTGCAAAAATTGCCAAAAGGGGGAGGGGTGTGTGCCCCTGCCACCGTTGGTAACAAGTATCATCTCAGATTCATTTAACACATAAAACCTATTCTCAAAGAGTTCACACCAGGTTAAAATTTATTGAAATCTATGACTATGAGTGCAGGTTGCACACTAGAAAAAAAATATTTCGGAAATCAGGACCGCAACCCACGGACGTTACAATGCCCCCTTCTTCAAAGAATGTTTGTCCTCAAACAACAATCATTACCCATTAATTGAAATTTAAGTTCAACAATAAAATAGATACACATATACTTCATTTCAGATTCAAATACTAATACCAATAAATATTATAATAATAACACATTGAAAATTACACATTCACTCTTTGAATTGGTTGCACAAATATATATGTTCTGCCGTAAATCCACAGAAGAATTCGTCATAATTTAGTACATTCGGCACATATTTCATATTTCACTCCCTGCTCCTTAAGTTCGACCTGCCTTACATCCTTACATTCCGTGACATCTATTTCGGTAGATTGATCTATTGTTACCTTAGTGTCCGTCTGACATTCCTGATTTACCTGAGAAGAATTTGTCATTTCACTTTGCGTTCCTACATTCCTCCTACAACGATGGGTAGCTCGGGTACCCAGTGACTTGTAAGACAGTAAACAGTTCCGTCGGCCAATTCACATCTTTCTGTTTTGATAAGTCCCGAGTACCCATCCGGTACTATAACCCCATGTCTCCTTGCTTCCTCCCGCATTCTATGGATTAACCTTCCTTCCTCTGTGTTGTTGTAAGATGAGGGGGGTGCCAGTGTTAGAAGCCTGGGGTCTTCACTATTTTTATCTTCTGGGACATCAAAATGCCTATAGTCGTAAATGCGCCCATATGGGTCCTCTGTATTTACTACTTTATCCGTATAATCCTTCTCATTAACATTTTCCTCCATACTTTCCTGTTCTGAAGCTGAAGTTATACTTTCTGCTACGAATAGCTTCTCTCCCTCGGGGGTAATCAGGTTCCTTGACATTAACTCCTCGAATTCAACATCCAGGGGAGACGGTTCCCTCAGTGGACTTATTACACATGTTACAGTTGGCAAAACATTCTCTTTCTCTTTTCCTGCAGCCGCACTGAAAATTGGAACTTCCTTTATTACAGAGAACAGAAAGATGTGACTTATCTGTTTGCTTTTTCTCATCTTTATCCTGACTTTTATTCCGATTCCTACGGTCATTGTTAGTTTTCTTATTATAGCTCCTAGACTTGTAATTAATGGTTTTGAGTGGTGCAGCCTTCACCACATGGAACTTGTACCAATGCATCTTTCTTTCATGCTCCTCAAGCCTGGCCCTGGTGTTAGAAGATGCTTCATAGGGGCACCATCGACAGCGAATCACATTTGGGTTGTGTGCATATCTCCTATGCCTTTTCAAACTTTCCTCTGTAGCATAATTTCTCATACATATCAAGTAAACATCTGGGAAAATAAAAAATATCAATTTTTAGCAAATTTTTTAGATTTGTGCAAGAGGGCCAAGGGATGATACCAGAGCTACACGAGGAAGATCTTGAATTTGCAGTCCAACTGTACCAACTGAAAACTTCTAATAAATTTATCTGAAAGCAATGTGTTAGTTTTCTCAATATACATATAATAAAACAAATTTTAACATATTTACAAGTAAAAACACATTACTTGTGTAAAATCATTTCTTTCGTTTCGTAATCATTCAAATAATATGGAACTCCTACGAGTCTTTATTTTACTATCATTGTTATTTTCAGGCACATTTTCAGAGAGACTAGATTCCATCGAGGAATGGCTCTTGACCTGATACGACTTTGGGATTTGTCCAAGA
The DNA here is from genome assembly GCA_002080025.1 of Modiolus philippinarum. Classification (NCBI taxonomy): domain Eukaryota; kingdom Metazoa; phylum Mollusca; class Bivalvia; order Mytilida; family Modiolidae; genus Modiolus; species Modiolus philippinarum. The sequence goes on along the minus strand of MJUU01010489.1, from coordinate 73,642 downwards.
TACTGTTTCAAACGGTCATGGTGTATAATCATTTTTTTTTAACTTCCATGACGTCTTATCTTGTATACAAGATTAGTGTAGACCTCTATAATGAAGTATGGCCCCACCCATTGACACTGGAGCTTCGAACTTTTTCCTTTCTTTTTCACTGGGTTTGAAGACCCAAACTGCATCACCAACTTGGTACTTGTGCGCATTCGATTTATGGTCATATAAACGTTTCTGCTTGTCACTCGCTCTTTTCATTTTCTCACGAGCCAGGTCGTGTACTCTCCACAGTTCTTTTGTCACCTCATCCACATAGTCATTTATTGTGTCATTTTCATCCCTTGGTTGTTGGGGATGTGGCCCATACAACATGTCTATTGGTAATTCCACCTCTCTTCCTACCATTAACATACTGGGTGAAAAACCAGTGCATTCATGCTCTGATGGCCATAAGAGCTATCTGCAAGTGTTGGTCCCATCTCTTTGGTGTACAGCAACATACTTGCTTAGAATGTCTTCGATGGTTCTTTTCAACCGCTCCACAATTCCATCACTTTGAGGGTGCATTAGCAGTGGTCCGGGTCTTGTCAATTCTCAACCTTCGATAAAGTTCTTGGAACAAGTTTGACTCAAATTGGGTTCCTTTATCCGTATGTTATTGCCTGGGGACACCAAACCTACTGATAAACTGGTTAATAAACACCTTAGCAATTTAATCTGCATTTTGACCCTGCAAGGGATACGCTTCAGCCCATCTGCTAAAATAGTCTTAAATTAATTCTAAAATAATTTTAAAATAGTTAAAACCAGTATAAATTTATTCCCAGCTTCTGTTTTTGGCAATGGGCCGAGAATGTCGATTGCAACCCGCTCCAGTGGTGCACCCACGAAGTACTGTTTCATTTCACCCCTATGGTTCTTGACAGGTCCCTTTCTTGCTCCATCGTCTGCACCAGTTTGCGACATATTCCTTATAACCAACCCAGTAAAATCGACAGGCAACTCTTGCCAGGGTACGGTGTTGCCCAAAAGGTCCAGCTGTGGGGTCATCGTGAAGCATTTGTAAAACTTCGTCTCGCCAGCAAGTTGGCAAAATTATCTGTGATATTTCGCTCTTTGTACTCGAAATCCAAGTGCGGTATAAAATACCGTCTTCTAATTTTATCCTCCCGTATTTGGTTTTGGTGTGAGATTTGTTCCCACTTTGGCCTAACATCACTTTTAGTTTTCATTTCCCACAAATTTTGTATTACTTTGTCCTGTTGTTGAGCTTGTGATATCTTTTCTTATCCACTGGTGGCTCTCTACGTTTTTCTTCAGTGTCTACTTCTTCTGTATCAAATATTTCCGGCTTCATACTTGCTTTTGTGACTCGAATATGTTGCATTTCATCGGTATCCGTGTCTGACTTGTCTTTATCTTCCTGTTTGCTGCAATACGTGAAGGGAATACATGGGCGTCTGGACACTCCATCAGCATTATTATGCTGGCGTCCAGGTCTATGTTGTATCTTGAAGTTGTATGAAGCTAAAACCTCTATCCACCTTGCCATCTGACCCTCAGGGTTCTTGAAATTTAAAAGCCAGTTGAGAGCACCATGGTCTGTCCTTACGAGAAAGGGGACTCCATACAAATAGTGATGAAAGTGCATTATAGATAACACCACTGCAAGTAACTCACGACGTGTCACACAGTAATTGTGCTCTGGCTTATTCAGACTTTTGCTGAAATAAGCGATAACAGTCTCCTTATCATCCTGCATTTGAGACAAAACAGCTCCTATGTCCAAAATGAAAGTTTCACTGGTATCTGGATATCCTAAAATTGGGGCCGCTACAAGACAATCTTTAAGTAGGGGCCTTGCTATATCTGAAAATCCTTTAATGTATCTTCGATAATAAGAGCTGGTTCCGAGGAAACTTTGGACCTCCCTTACAGATATTGGGACGGGCCAATCTTTCACAACTGCTGTTTTGTCAGGATCAGCAGCAAGGCCTTGTGCTGAAACTACATGGCCTAAAAAATTAACCTTCTTTTGAAAAAATGTACATTTATGAGGGGATATTTTGAGGTTGGCTTCCTGTATTTTCCCAATAACCATCTCTAGACTTCTTAAATGCTCTTCAAAATTTTCGGCAAAAACAATTACGTCATCCAAATACAATAAGCATATCTGCCAGTTTAATCCAGCCAAGATACATTCCATGAGTCTCTCAAAACAAGCCCCTGCATTGCATAATCCAAAAGCCATCACTCGGAACTGAATAAGTCGATTTTGGAAAACAAAAGCTGTCTTCTCCTTGTCCTGTTCACTCATCTTTATCTGCCAATAGCCGCTTTGTAGGTCCATGGTGGAGTACCAATTGGCGCCACGAAGAGCGTCCAAACAGTCTCCAATCCTTGGCAGTGGGTATGAGTCTTTCTTAGTAACGCTATTCATCTTCCTAAAATCAATATAAAATCGTACAGATCCATCACGTTTCGGGACTAACGCCTATTGGAGACGACCAAGGACTCTTACTTGGCTCAATAATTCCATTATCCAGCATTCTTTGAATAGATCCATCAGTAGGATCAACAAGTGACCTTGCAATAAAAATACTATCTTGGTCACGACAAACTGGCTCTAAAATAGCGTCAGTTATGTGTGTCGAATCACCCTTTAAACTGCTCGACACAACTGTTTCCGAATATGGGGGTAAAACAATGTTTTCTACAGCAATGACCTTAAATATACAGTCCATTTGACTTTCTTTTTTGGCATGTTATGCTTAAATTCTGAGCGTTAAGGATGCCATTCCCTAAATCTAATTTACAGTCATTCGAATATAAAAAATCGTACCCTCTTACTGCCGGTACATCAATATCTGCAATTAAAATTTGGTGATAAAAATGTCTCCCTTTTATTTCCATACGAAACTGGGCATGGCCTAACGTTTTGACCAGTTCTCCATTTGCCATCTTTAAAGGGAAAGTTCACTCGAAAAATTAAATTTGATATGTTATTCAAACATGTATTTTAAAACGTTGTTGCCGTGACCCGTTTTCAGATCTTAAGAGGTTATTCTTTAATATGTGTTTTTGTATCAAAATTTGAAAAAGCAGGGGCTGCCATATTGACTTCTTCTGGTACCTTATCTATAAGGCTTCCGGTACCTAATATATTATGATTTGATTGGTCAATACTCGATATCCATATACCATATAGGAGAAATAAACTACAATGTACGCTACCAATTTACGTCGATCAAAACATGAACATGAAGTTAGAAAAAAAACTATTAATTGTCCGAATTTCGAGTTTCTATTAGTAATATATAAAAAATGTTAAAGAAACTAACCCTTTTTCATAAGAATGTAAATTATTGTCATCAATTAAAACTCCGGGTGTCCAGTGTGACACAGTTGGATTATTTGTACAGGTCAATTGTTTTATCCAAGTGGTCATCTGTAACACGCACGCGACAGAACTAATTGCGTTTTTATTATTTATGAGTATACTTGTAAACAAGTCAATTAATCACATAGCCGGAATAATGCTTGTGATGCAGTTGCGATTTTCATTCACAAAAAATTATGTGTATCCAGATATATTGTTACTTTCAAAGCATATTTTTTCTATTATTTAATTTTCAAGTACAATTCATAACGATGAGTTAAAATTACAGAATACAGAATTCCCACAAGTTTTGTTTTTCACCAAAAAGAGGGGCTTTCGCCATTCGGATACATAGCTTGTCGATTTGGTCAAATACGAGGTACATTACAAAAAGCATTTTGAGCGTTTTATGGGGCTAAATATAGGATGGACTTATATGTTAATAATCAGTAAGGAATTATAATAATATTCTCAATGTGTTGATGTCCGAGACTGTACAAATTTAGTCAATTTATCTCGACAACATTACAACTTTTGATATTGACTTCATAATACGGTTTTTTTTTACTATTGACCGATTCAAACCAGTGAATATGCTCAAATATACCAGACTTCAAAACAAAACAAAAATACTAAATGGCTAAATACACAACGACTTGCTGTACGGTGCGAGTTTGTCTTTCCCGACAAGAAGGCGGTTGGTCTTTGCTTTACCCAAGAAGCTTCAATGTTCGACAACAAGCAGAGAGGTTTGTTCTATTTCTGTTTGAAAGTTAAAAATCTGAGATCCCTTTTTTCATACAAAAGCTACTGTCCTAGTCAGCGATGTTAAAAAACCCGAGTTTTTATTATGCTGATGTGCGTGATTAAGATTATGTGTCTTGTGCTTTTTTACTAATATGGAACTTCATACTGTCCCGACTCAACACGTATTCTGATGAGACACATGTGCTAGGCTTCTCATTTGTGGTTTTCCTGTGTATTATTTCCCTAGCAGATTGTGGCATGTAATTATAATTTTCAACCATTGTAGGTGTTTCCTGTTGTCCCTTTTATTTTGCACGTACGCATGCATGTGTCCTCATATTTCCACTAACTGTTATGTACGCAATCATAATATAGATCAAAACGTGTATGGAAAGGAAAAATTCTTCAGTCCTAGAAAAAAAAAACGTTTACCACAAGTAATAAGTAAACAAATAACAAACCAAGAAATCTTCAAAAAATTAGAGACATATATGCCACACATGTGTTTTTCTTTATTTTATTTTTTTTTTTTTTTATTATTATTTTTATTCTTTTTTCAATAACTTAAATTTTGTACAGTTCACTTCATGTACAACATAATCCTTAGTCACCTTTTAACGATGTTTATTGTGGTTTGTTTATTCCCACCAAAACTTTACCTCACCTTCGCTAGGTGTGGCACACGCCTGTGCACGTGTTACAGGTAATCATAAAATTTACCGCACGTGACTTTAAGATATTTACAAGAATGCAAAAGGTGTTATTATCATAAAACGGTGCTTTGTTTGCATTATAGTATAAAAAGTGTTTTTGAAAAGTAAAACCAAATAAATATGAATTAAAAAAACACAAAATTATTATTCATTTATACTGTGTAATTATGTATTGCGAAAATTTTGCCGATTTCCGAACAATCAATTGCAGCTTCAAAGAAATGTCAGGTTTTGTGATTTACATGTCTCGGCTGTAAGCTTGAGATGCGACATCCATGGATATAATAAGATATGTTGTCGTATCATATTTTCTCTTCTTTCTGTTTTCACAACATGTATCAAGAATATATCAAGCATTTTTGAACTAGCTGGTTTCAAAACTATAAGCTAGTGTAACAGTGTATTTATTTCACGACAAATAATCTTTCCGGAATGAATCAAAATACCCCGAGTATGTTAAGGAATAAAGAACACTAGTATATCACTAACATAATAAAATGAGAATTGCTTACACAAGTTCCCCTTACTTCTGACAGAGACATATGAAATGGTTGACTTCGTGTCAGTCTTATCAGAAGATAAGACTGACACGAAGTCAAGAAACAGGATTTTAGCTATAGCATAAATGGAATAAAAAGAGTCAATTAATGTACGTGTCACTTTTCCATTAATTATATGTTGTGATATCGATTGTGTCGCCACCTATGTATACATGGCGGATCCCCAGTAGTAATTTCTTGACATTTCTAAGTTTGTTTTTGACTTTATAGATATAATTTTTTGCCGTGGTATCATGGATGTTTGACATGTAAATAACAGAATATCAAATTTTGATTTTTGACTGAACTTTCCCTTTAAACATACTCCACTGCTAATGAGTGATGGACGCTTATCATCCGGGATCGATAAATACTTTCTGATATGTAGGACAGAACGAGTTGATCCCGTGTCAATTAAAGCAATGAACTAAAATACCATTAACATTAAATTTCAAGTCAAGGCTGTCATGCTGATTATTTCTAAATTTATTACAAAGATTGGCCAAAGGTCGGACCTCGCCTTCAGCCTCTAATAGTTTCCCGACATTTGACGCATGGCACTTCCAGACCTCTTGTTACCATATTTGTGGGTTTCCGTAAATACGTCTTTCCTGTCCTTGTAAGGTTTGATATTTCCTGCAGTCCCTCCTAACGTGTCCCTTAACGCCACAAAAGTAGCATGTTACGCCTTGTTTTGTTTTGTTGGTGTCCTTCTCAATTTTTGCTAGCCTTTCAATAATGTTATCTAGATTTTCATCGTCACCATTATCTTCATAAACTTCCGGCAGACGAGGGGTGCGGTTTGAAAATTTTCGTTTATGTCCGGTTGCAAACGCCTCATATTCGAGACCGATCCTGACGCTATCGTCTATTGTATGTGGTTTCCCTTGAAAAATAGCCCATTCGAGATCTGGATCGCTTAAGGAATCCATGAAACAATCGCGTGACAACTGTTCTCTAACAAGGGTATGCTAGCCTCGTTAATCTTTTAATTTCCTGGGATAATTCAGGAAGGGTCTGTCCCTTGGAGCGCGATTTATTTTTCATCAGGGACCTGTATAATTCAGCTTGGTTGGTTGGCTGACAGCGTGACGTTAGTGCATTGACTAAATGTATAAAACTCCTTCTTAAGTCTGGTCTGAGATCACTAAGAACCGCCTAGGCTGTTCCTCTCAGTCTAGTAGCTAATTCTAGGGCCTTTTTTTATTTCGTCCTACCCATTCATTTCGGATACCATCTCGAAATGTACCAAATAATCTTGCAAACTACTACTTCCGTCATAAGTAGCTGGTCTTTTCATCTTGTGACTTCCAACATTTACAGTGTTCTGAGATGGGGGATAACTACGATGAATTTCTGTTTGTCTGTAACTTTCCGTTATGTGATCATCAATTAATTGTGAACGCTGGTGAACTATCTTTCGATCATCGCGATGACCAAGTAAATTGTCCTCTGACCCTGATACCTGCCTGGACGACTCCCGTGCACGGCCGTTACACATATTGGGAGACTCCGTACCAGTGCGGACCTTCCATGGGCAAACCTCATGCCTCCGGATGGCATAGAACCCCGGGAGATACCCGATGGGAGTTGAACGTCCTCCCCCGGTACGTGCGGTCCAGCTCCCAAGTAAAACGCGGACGTGTATAAATCGCTGTATGACCTGTTTATTTCATCCGAAATACGGGTGGCCCCACGTTCTTCATCATTGTTTCTGTCAGACGACTTCCTCGTGTAGTTAAAACGTGTCGTGCTCATGTTTACTCCAAAATATCTAATAAATTGTTGCATAGTTGTCGATCCTGATTTGAAACTTTATAAAAATATAATTAGAATATTTTAGCTTTGTCTGAACTATGTATTTAACCGCTGTATTTTATTTTAGTGTGTAAAACTAAATCTGACACAGTGTGTCGCTACCGTCTCCGACACACTGTTACAAAATAAGAATTACAGAATTCTGCTGCATCTCAGTTTTCTACTCTAAAAAATATGAAAGTACCTTTATGACAATTTGTCAAGCTGAAGGATATTTACTTAGTATATAAATTGCTTTTTTTATACTGTGTCGAATTTGTTTTGGAATTTAGATAATGGCGCCCAGATAAGACAAGACTGAACCCGAGTTAACCTCGGAATTTATAGTGCTGCACGATACGACACGACACAATAACGTAAAATCGCAACACAGCGTAAATGACGTCATGCCACCCATAATGCACCATGCATAGTAAATAATAATGGGCGCCACCACTACCGTATACCAGAGTAAACAATTTGTATTCTCAATTTATACGGACATGGATTATACATGGAGCTACTGCACAACGTCAACGAATATCTGGGGACAGGTAGGGATTAACTTACTTCTTTTAAGGTGTGAACATTGTGCAAAAATTGCCGAAAGGGGGGAGAGGTGTGTGTCCCTGCCACCGTTGGTGAAAAGTATAATCTCAGATTCATATAACACATAAAACCTATTCTCAAAGAGTTCACACCAGGTTAAAATTTATTGAAATCTACGACTATGAGTGCAGGTTGCATACTAAAAAAATATTTCGGAAATCAAGACCGCAACCCACGGACGTTACAGTACTTTGTAATTACGAGGTGGTATTTTGTTTATGAAATAGTACACTGTCTTAATGTGGTGGTACTCTGTCTCTGCGTGGTAGTACTCTATCTTCAGGCCGTTGAACTTTATATTTATGTGTTCCGAGGTGGTACTTTGTTTTTGTAGTAGCTCTCTGTCTTTATGTGGTGGTACTCTTGTCTGTGTCTTTAGGCCTTGGTATTTTATATTTATGTGGAGGTATTTTGTAATTACGAGGCGGGACTTTTTTTATGCAGCGTTACACTGTCCTCATGTGGTGGTGTTCTGTCACTGGGTGGTGATACTCTATCTTTAGGCCGCGGAACTTTATATTTATGTGATCGTTCTTTGTCTTTACGAGGTGGTACTTTGTTTTTGTAGTAGTTATCTGTCATGGTACCTTGTATTTATGTGGTGGTACTTTGACTTTATGTGGTGCTACTTTAATTATGACCCGGTACTCTGTCTTTGTGTGGTGGTACTCTGTCTTTGGGTGCTGGTACTTTAGGCCGTGGTACTTTATATTTATGTGGTGGTACTCTGTCTTTATGTGGGTGGTACTCTGTCTTTGTGTGGTGGTACTCTTTAGGCCGTAGTACTTTGTATTTATATGGTGGTACTTTGACTTTATGTGGTGGTACTTTAATGTGGTGGTACTCTGTCTTTAGGCCTTGGAACTTTATTCATGTGATCNACTTTGTTTTTGTAGTAGTTATCTGTCATGGTACCTTGTATTTATGTGGTGGTACTTTGACTTTATGTGGTGCTACTTTAATTATGAGCCGGTACTCTGTCTTTGTGTGGTGGTACTCTGTCTTTGGGTGCTGGTACTTTAGGCCGTGGTACTTTATATTTATGTGGTGGTACTCTGTATTTGCGAGGTGGTACTTTGATTATGTAGTGGTACACTGTCTTTATGTGGTGGTACTATGTCTCTGTGTGGTAGTGATCTATCTTTTAGACCGTGGTACTTTATATTTATATGATCGTTCTTTGTCTTTACGAGGTAGTACTTTGTTTTTGTAGTAGTTATCTGTCTTTATGTGGTATTACTCCATCTTTAGGCTATGGTACTTTGTATTCATGTGCCGGTACTTTGACTTTATGTGGTGGTACTTTGTTTATGTGGTGGTACTCCGTCTTAATGTGGTGGTACTCTGTCTTTGTGTGGTGCTACTCTATCTTTAAGGCCGTCGTATTTATATCTATGTGAAGGTCCTTTGTATTTACGAGGTGGTACTTTGTTTATTTGGTGGTACTCTGTCTTTATGTGGGTGGTACTCTGTCTTTGTGTGGTGGTACTCTTTAGGCCGTAGTACTTTGTATTTATATGGTGGTACTTTGACTTTATGTGGTGGTACTTTAATGTGGTGGTACTCTGTCTTTAGGCCTTGGAACTTTATTCATGTGATCGTTCTTTGTCTTCACGAGGTGGTACTTTGCTTTTTTAGTAGTTCTCTGTCTCTATATGGTGGTACTCTGTCTGTGTGTGGGGTACACTTTTCTCACTTTTGAGATAGAACAGTTCCTATTTTTAGCGGTGTGAGATTTCCTTGTCTTGTACCCCCCGGTACAAGACAGAAATTGCCAAGCAACGTATTCGGACGTCATTGACGTCGCTTAGAAACGTCGGATGTCAAGTACGGCTTGGTGGTAAATAAATCGTAGTTAGTGATTACAAAAGTGAGAAAATAAATCAAACACCGTTGAAACTGCAAGATTTAGAAATCTCAGACACCCTCGGGTAAGATTTCAATGGTTCTCTGACTCGGCAAGCCTCGTAAGAGAAATATTGAAATCTTACCCTTGGGTGTCTGAGATTTCTTGATCTTGCCTTTTCACCGGTGTTAGATTCATTTGTGTGGTGGTATTCTATCTTCAGGCCGTGGTACTTTATATTCATTTGGTGGTACTTTGTATTTACGAGGTGGTACTTTCTTTTTGTGGTGGTATTTTGACTTCATGTGGTGGTACTCTGTCTCTGGGTGGTGGTACTCTATCTTTAGACTGTGGTACTTTTTATTTATGTGGTGCTACTGTGACTTTTGTGGTGGTTCTTTGTTTATGTAAAGGTACTCTGTCTTTATGTGGTGGTACACTATCTTTCGGCCATTGTACTTTATATTTATGTGGTGGTACTTTGTATTTACGATGTGGTACTTTGTTGATGTTGTGGTACAGTGTCTATATGTGGTGGTACTCTGTCTCTGTTTTGTGGTACTCTATTTTATGCCGTAGTACTTTGTATTTATGTTGTGGTACTTTGAATTATATGATGGCACTTTGGTTATGTGGTGGTGCTCTGTCTTAACGTGGTGGTACTTTGTTTATGTAAAGGTACTCTGTCTTTATGTGGTGGTACACTATCTTTAGGCCGTGGTTCTTTATATTTATGTGGTGGTACTTTGTAATTACGAGGCGGGACTTTGTTTATGCAGCGGTACACCGTCCTTATATGGTGGTACTCTCTATTTACGAGATGGTACTTTGTCTATGTAGACATTTTTTTATGTGGTGGTACTCTTGTGTTTGTGTTGTTGTTCTCTATCTTTAGGCCATGGTACCTTGTATTTATGTGGTGCTACTTTGTTTATGTGGCGGTACTCTGTATTTGTGTGGTGGCACTCTATCTTTAGGCCGTGGTACTTTGTATTATGTGGTGGTACTTTGACTTAATGTGGTGGTACTTTGTTTATGTGGTGGTACTCTGTCTTTATGTGGTGGCACTCTGTCTTTGGGTGCCGGTACTCTATCTTAGCCGTGGAACTTTATATATATGTGATCGTTCTTTGTCTTTACGAGGTGGTACTTTGTCTATGCAGCGGTACATTGTCCTTATGTGGTGGTACTCTGTCTCTGGGTGGTGGTACTCTATCTTTAGTCTTTGGGACTTTTATACAAAGATAGAGTACATAAAATACTTATTTGGTGGTACTTTGTTTATGTGGTGGCACTCTGTCTTTGTGTGCTGGTACTCTATCTTTAGGTCGTGACACTATATTTATGTGGTGGTACTCTGTATTTGCGAGGTGGTACTTTGGTTATGTAGTGGTACACTGTCTTTATGTGGTGGTACTATGTCTCTGTGTGGGTGGTATTCTCTATTTAGGCCGTGGTACTTCATATCTATGTGGTGGTACTCTCTATTTTCGATGTGGTACTTTGTTTATGTAGCGGTACACTCTCATTCTGTGGTGGTACTCTGTCTCTGTGTGGTAGCCGTGGAACTTTATTCAATGTGATCGTTTTTTGTCTTCAAGAGGTGGTACTTTGTTTTTCTAGTAGTTCTCTGTCTTTATGTGGTGGTACTCTTGTCTCTGTGTGGGGTACTCTTATCTTTAGGCCGTGGTACTTTATATTTATGTGATAGTACTTTGTAATTACAAGGCGGGACTTTGTTTATGCAGCGGTACACCGTCCTTATGTGGTGGTACTCTGTCTCTGGGTATTGGTACTCTCTCTTTAGGCTGTGGTACTTTGTATTTATGTGGTGGTGCTGTGACTTTATGTGGTGGTACTTTGTTTATGTGGTGGTACTCTGTCTTTATGTAGTGGTACTCTGTCTTTGTGTGGTGGTACTCTATCTTCAGGTCGTGGTACTCTATATTTATTTGGTGTTCTTGTATTTACGAGATGGTACTTTTTTTTTCTGGTGGTACTCTGTCTTTATGTGGTTCTACTCTGTCTTTGTGTGGTGCTACTCTTATCTTTAGGCCGTGGTACCTTATATTTATGTGATAGTACTTTGTAATTACGGGGTGTGTACTTTGTATCAATGTGGTGGTACTTTGACTTCATGTGGTGGTACTTTGTTTATGTGGTGGTACTCTGTCTTTATGGGGTGGTACTCTGTCTTTGTATGGTGGTACTCTATCTTCAGGCCAAGGTACTTTATATTCATTTAGTGGAACTTTGTAATTACGAGGTGGTATTTTGTTTATGTAGTGGTACACTGTCTTTATGTGGTGGAACTTTGTCTGTGTGTGGAGTACTCTATCTTTAGGCCTTGGTATTTTATATTTATGTGGAGGTATTTTGTAATTACGATGCGGGACTTTGTTTATGCAGCGGTACATTGTCCTTATGTGGTGGTGGTACTCTGTTTCTGGGTGGTGGTACTCTTATCTTTAGTCTGTGGTACTTTGTATTTATGTGGTGGAACTGTGACTTTATGTGGTGGTACTTTGTTTTTGTGGTGGTACTCTGTCTTAATGTGTGGTGGTGGTGGTACGCTATCTTTAATCCATTGTACTTTATATTTATGTGGTCGTACTTTGTATTTACGAGTTGGTACTTTCTTTATGGAGTGTCTATACGTTGTGTGGTGATATACTCCATCTTTTGGCTCCGGTACTTTGTATTTATATGATGATACTGTTATGTTGAGAAAGTTGTGTTTTATTGTGCAGGAAAAGGGGAGAGACTGGTTTTCATTGTTCCTGTGTCCCCTTTCCCTCCACAGAGCGGGAAAATGCTAACTCCTGCTTTACTGGTTACATTATTGTTTTCTGGGGAATCTAGCTATGCACTGGTAGATTACAGCTTAAACTTTCCTTCGAGGCTGGTAATAACAAAATATATAGTCGATATTTTATTTCGGGTTCACCAAACAACAAGTCAATAGATAGAAAGATAGAAGTGTACAGAAAAATATCAATTTTAAATCAATTAAAATCCAAACACTAATTTATCTTTATTCATTAACATTACTTAGAATATTTTATTTATCTTTATGAATTATCTTTATTACTTTATTGATTAACTTTATTACTTTATTGATTAACTTTATTACTTTATTGATTAACTTTATTACTTTATGAAATAACTTTATAACTTTACGAATGCAAACTTTTCAATTCTTTAAAACAGATAAATTCTTTGATACAAAATTTAAAATATTATTATTCAAAATTAACTTATAGAATTATGTAACAGATACACACCTGGTGATAACAAAATATACAATCGATATTTTATTCCGGGTTCACCAAACAACAAGTGACTTTTCGAACTTTGCATTCGGTTAAGAAACCTAAAGTCACGTGCTGTAAGGTGTCGAATAATTACCAGATCTGTATTCCGATTGGTTGATTAGAGTAAATCAAATTCAGTCTTTTTAATTATTAAAGCTTATTTATCTAAAACATCTGTCAATTTACACTTATTTGAAAGTACAAAGAAATCTTACTAAAGGGAATAAAATATTTACTTCTCAAACATGTCAAATTAATCCTAATGGATTTTTGTCAGTTTCTATTATTCTAGGTCTTTTTATCTCGGACTTTTACGTAATAGTTAAATAAGATTTATTTCTAAACCGCGAAATTAATTCGACTATATTGCTCATTTATTTACAAATCAATTATCCTATTTTCCGGATTGTAATAACATTTAATGTATAATTATTTTATTCTTTATTTTAAGCTCATTTAAATCCAATTTTAATCAATGTCAAAATGTTATTTATCAAAATTTTACTTTAATATATTTCGCGTATTTTAGCATCATTACATTACCTTGACTTTATATGGCGGTACTTTGTTTATTTGGTGGCTCAGCTCTGTCTCTGTGTGCTGGTACTCTATCATAAGGCCATGGTACTTTATATTTATGTGTTGGTACTTTGTACTTGTTTATGTAGTGGTACAGTCTCTTTATGTGGTCGTTTTCTGTCTCTTTGTGGTGGTACTCTATTTATAGGCCGTGGTACTTTGTATTTATGTTGTGGTACTTTGCTTATCTGGTGGTCGTCTGTCTTTATTAGGAAGTACTCTGTCTTTGGATGGTGGTATTCTCTCTTTAGGCCGAGGTACTTATATTTATGTGGTGGTACTTTGTACTTACGAGGTGGGGGTACTCTGTCTCTTAGTGCTGGTACTCTTATCTTTTGTCAGTAATCCTTTTTATTTATGTGGTGGGTCTTTGACTTTATATGGTGATACTTTGTTTATGGCCATGGTATTTTGTACTTATGTGGTGGTACTCAGTATTTACGAGGTGGTACTTTGTTTATGTAGTGGTACACTGTCTTTATGTGGTGGTACTCTGTCTCTGTGTGGTGATACTCTATCTTTAGACGGTGGTCCTTATATAGTTGACTTCATGTATTGGTACTTTGTTGATGTGGCGGTACTCTGTCTTTATCTGGTGGCACTCTTTCTATGTGAGGTGGTACTTTGTATTTATGTGGTGGTATTTTGTAATTATGAGGTGATGCTTTGTTTATGCAGCGGTACACTGTCCTTATGTGGTGGTACTCTGTCTCTGGGTGGTGGTACTCTATCTTTCGGCCATTGTACTTTATATTTATGTGGTTGTACTTTGCATTTACGATGTAGTAAGGCGGTCGCTGGAATCGGGGAAGGTGCAGTTTCCACAGAAATCATAGAAACTTTAGAAACTATTAAACAATTAGTTCTAACCGGAAAACTTGGTCAAAAGTTAGCTTCAAATTAACATTTACACCAGTGGAAAAATTTCTATAAAAATATAAATTGGGATATTATAGTGAGAAGAAAATGAATATATCTAATGTTTATTCAATACCAATACAGGTCTGATATTTACAAATTATTTTTAACCTCTCTATATATATATACATAAATATAATCTACAGACAGACAACTTAGATAACTATATTTTCCAAATCATTATATTACATTTATATAAGTTATACGGCTTCAAGATGCAAACGAACAACTTATATAACTATGTTTTAGATCATCATTATCTTTCATCTATCACAGGTGGCACTGTTTACCATTGGTCTTCTTTATTATTCAAATCTACCTGTTGCTATTTAAGAATGTGGAACAAATTTTATTTACACGAACTATCAACTTTTTCATGGTAATCGCTATTTTTCATGGACATTTCTCCCTTTATATTTAGTACAACAGTTACACAAATGGCAGGAATACCAAAGCAATTTTATAATCTTTAAATTTTATTGGCTTATATTCGCAATTATAGATATATGTAACATGAAAATATCGATCTTATATTTTCAATTGACTATCAACAAACCACTTCAAATGTACTAAAGCAAAGCTTCTATCATGTAAAAAAGAGATAGCAAAATAGGACTTTGATACAAAAAAATGGATATCACTATGAACAAAATGAATTATGGATTGATAATCAAATGTTCCAGTACAGTTATCTAGCTTTTTTCAAACAATTCTAAAGATGTATCTGTCTTGAAAAAATCAACGGCAAAATATTTCTTTAGAAATTCGCTATCTAATTACTCTTCACATTATGGAGAACCTGAATTGTTACACGCATTTCAACTCATTTGCCTAATTGTAAGACATCAAATCAAGTAATGCTTTAGTGTCAACATATGGTCAACACCAACACCCGTCTCTGTATTTCATTATATTAGATTATTTTATAGAAAATACTAAAATTAACAGGGTTAACTATATATATATACTGTATACTGTAGACGAAAAAAATTAGAAATAATCTCTCAAAAAGAGTTTATTAAAGCCAAAGAAATTTGGAAATAATATCTCCCATTTAAGACGAACAAATTGGCAAATAAACGAAATAGATCATTTAAAAACAGAGACAGGAACAGAAAAAAACAACTCGTACCATAGAAAATTGCAAAAATACAACAAAAATAAATCTTTATTTATACCAGAGATTAGAAGAAGAGAACACATGGACAAGGTTCAAAATGCCCTAAACTATGTTGAATTATTTACAAACACAGAACTCAGTAATGCCGAAATATTAGTTTTAGGCAAAGGATTGAAATTTATACCTAGTCCCAAAACAAAGAATGCAAGACAAATTATAATACTTCATACTTGAAAATATTCAACTCATGATCGAAAAATTACTGCGTTATTCGATCATTCCGTTGAATATTTTGCGATAATCAGAATCTTGGATTAGTTATAGTTTTTATTATATAGATCTTCACGCATATTTGATGGTTCCGTTTTTGATTCATTTCATGAACTACGATTAATCCGCTGTGACGTTTACTTAACAACAACGTTCACAACGTCTTTTGTGACGTCACTTCCTAGAGTGAAATTATGGAAAATAATTTCACAGTTAATTATCACTTTTCTTTCACTGGGAAATCTCAATCTTTCACTACTATCTATATAATAAAAGATTTTAATGAACTAGCTCGTAAAATGAGATGTAGATACCACTTTGATGACGATACAAACGCTCTTAATTATCATCCATTCAGAACAAACTCAGGATTTGTACCGCACTTAGCAAACAATGCCGTCGAAAATTACTTATTTGCTACAAAACTGGAACCTCAAAACCTTAGCGTTAGAAAATTCAAAGATATCTAAATCAGAAAGAATAGCATTGCGATCTTTAAAAAATAAAACTGGCATAATTATAAAAAAGGCAGACAAAAATTCATCCACAGCTGTACTGGATAAAAAGAAATACATTGATATAGCATTGAGTCAACTTAATGACAATATACATTACTATCGGAACCACACACTATCGAGTCAACTTAATGACAATATACATTACTATCGGAACCACACACTATCGAGTCAACTTAATGACAATATACATTACTATCGAAACCACACACTATCGAAATCACAAAATTGACAAAATTGTAGAAAAACTACATAAATCACATCTTGTTGACAATATCACACTTAAATATATTGTGAACGAAGAAAAGAAAAGACTGAAGATTATATAATCTTCCCAAAATACATAAACTAAGTATAAAAGACAACAGAGAAAATAAAATATAATAAAGACCTACAGAAAATATAAATTCCGGGAAGACCAATAGTATCTCTCTGTAACAGTCCATTAGAAAGAATCGGTCAATATATAGATTACTTTCTTAGACCAGTTATTAATAATCTATGGACCTACACTCAGGACTCCACAGATTTCATTAATAAAATAGAACAAATCAAAGTACCCGCGGACAGCATTTTAGCAACATTTGACATTAGCAGCATGTACACTAATCTTGAACACAATGAAATTATTGAAGCCGTATAGCCAGCTTGACCTAAAATAAGCTCAACTATCTATGATATACCACTACCAACTAAAGATGACTTTTTAAATATTCTTAAACTTGTACTAGAAAATAACGAATTCGAATTTTATGGCCGCATTTATCGACAAACCATTGGTGAACCAATGGGAGCCCCAATGTCTCACTAGTTTAACGGACCTTAGAATGTTTGAAATAATTTCAAAAATACTGCTTCTATTTTCATATACCAACAACCTAATTTAGATATGATGGATTTATCATATTTAACGGAGAAGAAAAAAATCTTATAAGATTTTTCCAAATTGAAAATAGCATTCACCCTTTATTGAAATTTACATATGATTACTCCAGACAAAATATACAGTTTCTGGACATAGCATTATTTAAAGGAAACAGATTTATGACAGACAACATATTAGACATGAAATTGTATCGCAAGCCCACGGATAATTACCAATATCTAGAAAGATCGTCTGCTCACCCAAGGTCTCTATTTAAAGGCTTCATTATAGGCGAAATAACACGCTTCATTAGATCATCGAACAACAAAGAAAATTTAGATTCACAAATTGAAATGTTTAAAACAAAGCTTTTAAAAAGAGGTTACCCCCTAGAAGAAATCAATCAATTAATTGCAAAAACTATAAATAAGAAAAGGAAGGACACTAAACGATACAAAATGAAAGATAAACGAAAAATGCCACCTTTGGTATTGGCTACTAAATTTGAACAATTAAACAGAGCAATTAGAAAATACTGGCACTTAATTGAAGAGGATGAAATGACCAAAAAGCTATTCCCAAGACCACCAATTATTGCTTATCGGAAACATAAAAATCTTACAGAATACCTTACGTCATCTAAAAACAATTGAAAATGCAATATATACATAACAAGTTGCTTTCTTTAAAAAAAAGGAAAAGCAATACGTGAACCGTAGAATGTATTAACTTAATGAAAAAACTTCTTGTTTTTTGAATTTCAAGAAAATTAAACTATATTGAGAATGTTGGTTTTTCTAAACACGGATGAAATAAATAAAAGTTGGAAAAAAAAACTTGTGTCTAATCCCTTTTGTTATATTAGCAAATGAAATTATTTTAAACTAAATAAATGAAAGAAATCATCTTAGATATATCTCTCTCATGCAAAGCTCTGTCTTTAGCTGAATTTTTTCTTTTTTTCTTTTTTTTTTTTGATATTTCAACTCAGTTTTTACACGTTTTCGGTTAATGGATTTCCAAATGTTTTGATTTAATCTGCACTGATGAGACGTAAGTTGTCGAAATGCGCATATGCAGAAGTAACATCGGTATGTTTGATATTTATTATGACTTATCACTATATTATATTGTGTAGCGATGAATCTTGTATAGTCTTTACGTCACCCTCAATATAGGTTAGATAGATCAAATTTTCATGTATAGTTATTTATCCCTAATTTGTTTGATTTTCAATTGTTCCCGATATTTATATTATCACTGCACTGCGCTGATATGAACATATTATCGTCCATCACTATGGAACGTTAGTAACAGCGTATTAATACGACGTCGCGTGACGTTTCGTGAAAAAAATAATCCCAAGAAAGTGATCTAACCAAAATTATATATTTAACCTAGAAATATTTCTGTTGCAAAACAAACATATAATTGGTATTGATTAATAACAGAATTAGCGATAAAAATACTATAAGTAATTTGTTTTGCTCGGATGGATTTCTCAGCTAGTATTGCATCTCCTGCTAACGCACTCGATGCGATATAAACTGAGAACTCCATACTCGCAAAATAAATTACTAATAGTATATATATATTTATACTGTTTTTATACAGATTGTCTTTGTGGTAGTCTCCACATTGATAATAACAATTGCTTTGATAGAGACTTTCAATCGTTCAACATGGTACCGATTGAGAGTCAGAGAAATTAACTCGCACTGCTGGCTTATTATTATTATTTATGGCTTAGGAGTTAGAAAATACCATTTATCAATCTGCAAATTGACCATTTCAAAACCATGTAAACAACTAGCAGCATGACGGGTACCACGCGTGGAGCATATCATGCCTACTTTTTTGGATCACCTATTGATGTCTCTGTTTGTTAGGAGTTAGTGCCTGATTTTTATGGCATTTGTACTGGCATTTGTACTTGTGTGTTGCCTAATCGTTGATTTTGTTGTCTCATTGTTTATCATCCTGGAGTTGCCATATCTTTTTAGATTTTAGGATTTTATGTCAATTGCTTCGGTATTCATTGGAAATTTATCCACTGTTAAATTTGGTTTCCTGTATATATTGTTGTCTTGTCTCGTGTACATTTACTCCATATACTTTCACTTTGTTTATGTATACTTAAGTTCGTCTCTATGGTCTAATAGAAATTTTCTTACGCATATTTATTTATGTATCAATTTGTATTTGTTTTAACATATATATTAAATGTTCAGCCATATATTAGAAAAACAACTTTTTTTATAAATCTGAATTCCATAATTTTTTATATTTTGCACGCATTCAAACAATGTATGCATACAATGTTCACATAAAAAACCATTAAAACGGCGGAGGCACTTGGATTGATTAGCCAAGGTAAATTCTCCACTGTTAGGTTAAAACTCGCCTTTTTTGAACTTTTTACTCAGCGGTGAATTATTTTCCTTTATCCCCTACGGGCACAGTATAAAAGATTGTGGAAATATTATCTAATTTACTGACAAATAATGAGGAGAATTGAATATTTCAGAAGTTATATCAACAGTACTTTGTTGCCTTTTGAAACTCTATTTTTATTTTATTTTTATTTTTATTTCTGTAGGTTTCCATAATATTCTGACAAATATTTTTTTTCTAAATAGAGCATAGAACATTAAAGTTAATATTCCATTAATTCTGAGATATAGGCAATTTATTTCGAAATTTTCTAGCCGCATTTTTACGATGCAAATCTCTTCTTTATGTTTTAAATTTCATATTAATATTTATTATATATAGATTGCCGTGAAAGATTGAAATTTCTCAGTGAATTAAAAGTGATAATTAACTGTGAAATTATTTTCCATAATCTCACTCTAGGAAGTGACGTCACAATAGACGTTGTCAACGTCGTTGTTAAGTAAACGTCTCAGCGGATCAACATCGAAAACGTAGTTCATGAAAAGAACCTTAAATTAAACCATTAAATATGCAAGAACTGATCTATATAATAAAAACAATAACTAATCCTAGATTCTGATTATCGAAAATATTCAACTCATGATCGAAAAACGCTGTAATTCACTCATGCGCTGCGCGCATTCGTGAATTACTGCGTTATTCGATCATTCGTTGAATATTTTGCGATAATCAGAATCTCGGATTAGTTATAGTATAATTAAAGTTTCATATTGCCTGTGTAACATTCTTATATATTCTAATATGGGAACAATGGAAACCATGACGACTAGCCATATGAAAATCTCCAATAACATTATGAGCGACTTCACAATAGTCTTTATGCTGAAATTTGACGACGTCACAATATGTTTTGTGCACAAAAACGTCAGTAAATCTGAAGTAATGGCTGTCGTTACCGTGTACACTATAGGTCCGCTCAGATCATGAAATGTCATATTACAGTCGAAATAATTCATGTTCGCCGGTGGTTTGTAGTTGATTTACATATGGGTGTCCATTATTTTCGTTTATTTTACCCCTCGCTCCGCTACGCTACGCTCTGGGTAAAATATTAACGAAAATAATGGCCACCCATATGTAAATCTCCAACAAACCCCCGGCGCCCATGAATTATTTCTTAATTAGCAATTCTATTTCCACAGCTGATTTTTTTTCTACCACCTGACTTAATTATAATACAAACAATGCATTAAAATACATGTAGTTAAACAAGTCCATCTATTTCAGTTGAGTATATCTTCTAAGATATAAGCAATTTATTTCAAATGAAGTTTCTTCTCCAGAGTTTTCACATGTTAATCTTTTCTGCTTTATGCAATTTTAGTTATATTAACTTTGTATATGAATAATTATTGTTAATATTGGCTATAAACAAAACGATAAAATAGACCATTAATTACTGAAATTTAATTAATCATTAAAATTTAGAGCTTTATTACCAATGAGACTAGCTCGGGTAATTGAACTCAATTAGTGTAACATGTCCAGTTTGAAACAGTCCCTTATGGATCATCAATGTAGAAACTCATTAAGTGTAAAATGCCAAGTTTGAGACGACCCCTTCAATCCAGAGCATTATCATCAATAGAGAATATAGAGGTATTCCAAGTACCGGAAGTATCCGAATGGCCCATGCTAGCAATTATTAAATGTCCAATGTAATAGGCGTGAACCGCTAATGCGGTTCACGCAAAAACAAAATTAGACACATAAAAAAGGAGCACCGAGTGTCGTACCCAATTACTAAAATGATTTGAAACCAACTTTAATACTGGGCTACAGGGTACTTGATAAGGATTTCCGGCCTTGGTCTTATTTATTGACCTAAATTATATCCAAAACACTTGGTGACAAGAATTATAGTATATATAATATATGAATAAAACACGCATACTGAAGAATGACGGCCACTGATCAGAGAAAACCCGTGTCTGTGCTCCCCGGGTGTCCTCACTAACTGGTCACCACGATTAACATAGAAAGTAATGGGAAATCGAGAGGTACTTGTAGTAAATCTCTATTATTGAATTTACTATTAATTTCAAATCTTATTAAGTGTTGCAGTCATATTCTATATACATTTAACTTTCTGGCGATATAAAAATATTTGAAAAATTTTATTTCCTTCTGGTGTCTCCGATTTTTCAAAGTTCAAGTTCGAAATCGTCCAGTTTTGCAGTAGTAACTAACCAAAAATCATGAAAAGGGCAAAGGAGTAGTCCTCTTTAAAAAATCATAACGCCATAAATATTAAACTTACACCTTATTAAGTGTTAGTATGAAATTCGTCTTTAAATGGGGCGTCTTTTGATATTAAAAAATATCTTTTTAGTTAAGGATTTTTGGTGTCTCCGATGTTTTGAAAAAGACACTTTTTGTTGTATTCAAACTGGATTTGTAATGTGTCATAGAGAAATCAAGGATGTCGTGGGTAAATCGAGGAATTTATAAAATATGTATGATTTACATTACAGCTAAGTTTCGTTTCATTTGTTTTATTTATACTATTTTCATATTGATTTTTAAGTTGCAAGAATATTTTTATAATGATGCTGTACCTTTGGTTTAACATATGAACATAGTTTTTTGTGTATGTTTTTCTATTAACAATACACTTATATGGCTTATATTGTTTTTAAAATTCATATGATATAAAAAAAAATAACATGTATATACTAGAGTATGTAGACAAAAAAAGAAAAAAAACAAGAACAAAAAAACCTAAAACAAAACAAAACAAAAAGAGACAAAGGAAAAATTTTAACGAGTTTTCTTTCGTCAATTAATTTTTCTGTAATGAATTAAATAATAATTTAACAAACAGTCAGTTAATTTCTATGTAATGAAAATAATAATTACATATCATAAAATTATGACATTTGAAATTAAAATGAAACTGACGTTTGATTATACAGAAAGATAACAATTTGATTTTTTTCTCACATACGAGGGTTGTCCCTAAAGTTTTAGGACAGTCTCCAAAAAAAAAAGGATAGATATGTCGAAATATAATGAAACAAGACTAAAAATACTTAACATGATCTAATGAGTCAATCTACAAAATTTCATCAGATTATAAGGTTTTTCAATTACATTTCCATCATTTTAAAATACTATAACAACTTTCAAGTGGAGCTTCGACACACGTAAAAATGACGTCAATGTTAATTTTCTCGTTACAGTCTCCATTCAACTCAACACATTTTTTGCATCTTTTTAATCAGTTATCGAATATTTTCTCATATTGTTCACTATTCATACGTAAAATTATGTTCATCATTGCAAACCTAGGAGGGACTAAGTCGTCAAACTTTTTCGCACGGAGAAATGATTTGATATATGGATATCCGGCAAAGTCCATTGGTAATAGGTCTGGGCTATACGAAGGGTGTTTGAAACACTGAAATCAAAGTAAATCGATCTCAACTTTAATTTTGTGCGATTAAATCGCAGGGGCGTTGTCCTGATGTAGGATAAAACTGTCCAAATTAGCAGTCAAATGATGTCGTTTCTTTCTATAGGTATTTTTCTGATGTTCACACAAACTTTATAACTGCTCTCTGCTCCACATTTGCCAAAAACGTTTCATCTTTCAGAAATGCTGTTCCGGTCTTACGATGTTCGAAGCCCGACATGTCTGCCATATCAAGACATAAATTTTTTAAATTTGGCAGGTATAAAGTCATTACTTTTATCTACTCCATAGTATAATTATCGGGACATTTTTGCGTGATTTTTTTTAGAAAAGATGACAAATTTAAAAACGGCATTATGCGCGTTACAAGGTATTTTTGTTAAGCTCCGGGTCCCTTTCTCTGTTTCAAATATGAAGTCATTATTTCCATATCAAAAGAAAAATTACGGGATAACATATATATAGTATGTAGATTTTTGTTGTAGATTGCAAATACCAGAAAAAAATAGACAAAAGACGTTGTTTTTGTTTTTATCAGTACTTGTCCTAAAACTTTTGGGACAACCCTCGTATGTACTAATATTTACTTTTGCCATAGTTCGTGCTGTGACATGGTGTTATCTCATATTTGTCTTTAATGAATTTACATTAATATACAACATATAGCCACTGGTCTGATAAGAATTTGGTTTTTCTTATAATATGAGGTGATGTAAAAAAAAATAATATCAGTTTCATGATTATAAGTATGCTGACTTTTACATGAGATTTCGGGTTAATGGAAAGTACATGGCACGCGAAAGTTAGCATAACTAATGAAAACCTAGTTTTCCTCAGAAAAACCCGGTTTTCGCTTCTGGGGTTTCCAGAGCTAAACCCGAGTTTCCATGTGGAAACCTAAGTTTCGGTCAGGAAAACTAGGTTTCTCAGTTTCTCAGAAGGAAACCTAGGTTTCCTTAACGAAAACTAGGTTTTCCAGAGCTAAACTCGAGTTTCCCTACCGAAACCTAGGTTCCCTATGGAAACTCGGGTTTAGCTTTGAAAATCCATAGAAGGCTGAGGTTTGCGTGTATTTTTGAATGGAAACCTACATTTAAGTAGGGAAACTCTAGTTTATCTCTGGAAAACCTAGAGCTTTCTAAACCGAAACCTAGGTTTCGGTTTAAAACCTAGTTTTCCTGACCAAAGCCTAGGTTTCCCTATGGAAACTCGTTTAGCGTTGGAAACTCATAGACAGCTGAGCTTTGCATGTATTTATGGAGGGAAACCTACATTTAGGTAGGGAAACTCGAATTTAGCTCTGGAAAACCTAGTTTTCGTTACCAAAACCTAAGTTTCCCTCTCTGAGAATTCTAGTTTTCCTGACCGAAATTAAGGTTTCCACATGGAAATTCGGATTTAGCTCAGTCAACCCTCTGGAAACCCTAGTTTACAGAAGTGAAAACTGGGTTTTCCTTAGTAATACTAACTTTCGCGTACCATAAAAGTATCAATATGTGGGTTGTTTACTTTCTTCAATACTCTAAATATTCGATTTCAAAATACTGTAGTAAGATTATTTAAAAAAAAAGGGTCACAAGCATTTGAAGCATGCAAATTCTACATGAAATTTGTGCAGTAAGTATAGCTTCCAACCCTATAGGCATGCAGAGAGAGGCTACCAACAGTGCATACATGCTGCTGCCAAATAGACAGGCAAGTAGGGGATGCCAGTCATTGTAAGGTGAGAAGGGGCAAATGTACAGGAAAAGATTGTATTTGTCCAATTGTGCTTATATTT
>MJUU01010489.1:23138-44442 GCA_002080025.1 Modiolus philippinarum | reverse complement strand
CGTAAATACAAAGTACCACCAAATAAATATAAAGAACCACGGCCTAAAGATAGAGTACCAACACTAAGAGACAGAGTACCATTACATAAAGACAGTGTATCATCACACAGAGGCAGAGTACCGCCACATGAAGACAGTGTACCACTACATAAACAAAGTACCACTTCGTAAGT
The DNA here is from genome assembly GCA_002080025.1 of Modiolus philippinarum. Taxonomy (NCBI): domain Eukaryota; kingdom Metazoa; phylum Mollusca; class Bivalvia; order Mytilida; family Modiolidae; genus Modiolus; species Modiolus philippinarum. The sequence goes on along the minus strand of MJUU01010489.1, from coordinate 44,269 downwards.
ACCACCACATAAAGCATCACTGATTAAAGATCACACAAAGACAGAGTTCCACCACATTAAGACAGAGTACTACTACAAAAACAAAGTACCAACTAGTAAAGACAAAGAACGATCACATAAATATAAAGTTCCACGGCCTAAAGATAGAGTACTACCACAAAGAGACGGAGTACCACCACATAAAGACAGTGCACCACTACATAAACAAAGAACCACCTGATACAGTCACAGTACCACCACATAAATACGAAGTACTACGGCCTAAAGATAGAGTACCACCTCACATAGAAAGAGTACCACCAGACAAAGAGAGAGTACCACCACATAAACAAAGTACCATTACATGAAGTCAAAGTACAACTACATAAGTACCACTGCCTAAAGATAGAGTATCACCACACAGAGACAGAGTACCACCACATAAAGACAGTGTACCACTACATAAACAAAGTACCACCTCATAAATACTGAGTACCGCCACATAAATATACAGTAAGATAGTGTACCACCACACAGAGACAGAGCAGAACCACATTGAGAAAGAGTACCACCACATAAACAAAGTAGCACTATATAAAGACAAGGTATCATTATATAAATACAAAGTACCACAGCCGAAAGATGGAGTATTTCACCACACAGAGACATAGTACCACAACGCATAGACAGTGTAACACTACATAAAGAAAATACCACCTCGTAAATACAAAGTACCCCCACATAAATATAAAGTACCATGGCCTAAACATAGAGTACCCACCACCCAAAGACAGAATACATCTACATAAAGACAGAGTACCACCCCATGAATACAAAATACCAAGGCCTAAAGATAAAGTACCCCACACATAGACAGAATACCACCACATAAAGACAGAGTACCACTACACAAACAACAAAGAACGATGACATAAATATAAAGTTCCACGGCCTAAAGATAAAGTATTATTACACAGAGACAGAGTACCACCACATAAAGACAGTCTACCACCACATAAAAAAAGTACCACCTCGAAAATACAAAGTACCGCCACATAAATGTACCACATGTACCACACGGCCTTAAGATAGAGTACCACCACAAAAGAAAGAGTACCACCACATAAAGACAGAGCACCACCCCATAAACAAAGTATCACCAGATAAAGACAAAGAACCATCACATAAATACAAAGTACCACGGCTTAAAGATAGAGTACCAACACACAAAGACAGAGTACCACCACATAAAGAGAGTGTACCACTACATAAACAAAGTACCACCTCGTAAAGACAAAGAACGATGACATAAATATAAAGTTCCACGGCCTAAAGATAGAGTAAGAACCACACACAGAGATAGAGTACCACCACATAAAGACAGTGTACCACCACATAAAAAAAGTACCACCTCGAAAATTCAAAGTACCACCACATAAATATAATGTACCACGGCCTAAAAACAGAGTACCACCACACAAAGAAAGAGTACCACCACATAAAGACAGATCACCACCACATAAACAAAGTATCACCACATAAAGTCAAAGTACCATCACATAAATACAAAGTACCACGGCTTCAAGATAGAGTACCAACACACAAAGACAGAGTACCACCACATAAAAAAAAGAGTGTACCACTTCATAAACAAAGTACCACCTCGTAAATACAAAGTACCACCAAATAAATATAAAGAACCACGGCCTAAAGATAGAGTACCAACACACAGAGATAGAGTACCACCACTTAAAAACAGTGTATCACTACATAAACAAAGTACCTTTCGTAAAGACAAAGTATCACCAAATAAATACAAAGTACAACGGCCTAAAGATAGAGTACCAACACCCAGAGACAGAGTACCACCACATAAAGACAGTGTACCATACCACCTCATAAAGACAAAGTACCACCACATAAATATAAAGCACTACGACCTAAATATAGAGTACCACCACATAAAGACAGAGTACAAGAGTACGACCACATAAACAAAGTACCACAACATAAAGTCAAAGTACCACCACATAAATACAAAGTACCACAACCTAAAGATAGAGTACCAAAACACAGAGACAGAGTACCAAGTAAGAAGTAAGAAGAAACCTCGTATATATATATATAGGCGACACATGTGTTCCATAGAACACCCATTTCAACTCTTCAAATGCTCTTTTTCGTCTGTGCAACACCGAACTTCTGCACGACTTCGCTGGCGATACCAACTGGAATGGAACAAGCATATGCATGGGACAAATGCAAATTCTTCCAGAGACTACCGATACACCTACTTCAGTTTCGTATTTAGATCTTTTAATTTACATTGACGAAAATGGACATTTGAAATCTAAGCTGTATGACAAACGTGATGATTTTAACTTCCCAATTGTGAACTTTCCCTTTCTGAGCAGCAATATACCTACCTCTCCAGCCTATGGAGTGTACATTTCACAGTTGATTCGTTACTGTCGGGCATGCAGTTAATACAGTGTCTTTTTAGTTAGAGCAAAAACACTGTCCCAAAAGCTGCTTAGTCAGGGATTTGTTCAGCCTTTGTTACTTTCATCCCTTCAGAAATTCTATGGCCGTCACCATGACATCATTGACAGATATGACGTGTCTGTGTTCCAAATGAAAACGGACATTTTCAGCTAGATTTCACGTCTTCACGGATTTGACATAATCGGATTTGACTCAACCCTGGATTGACTCACTGATAGTGTGACGGGTGCCGCTAGCGGAGCAGGACATGCTTACCCATCCGGAGCACCTGATGTCACTCCCGGTTTTTGTGGGAGTTCACACTGTTAGTACTTTAGTTTTTCGTGTTGTCTTGTATATCATACTGTAAAATTTTAGTTTTGTCTTCGTCAGTGATGTTAGCGCTCCCGATTTGTCCTTGTGATTGTTTTCATACTATAGAGATTTACAAAAAGTTTTTCAAAATTTCACCATGGTACTGTTTGAGGGTTAGAGAAGTAACATATGTCATGGATTTCATTGGTTTATTGTCTAAATGACATTTACCAATCCGCTACCAAACAGACATTTCAAAACACTGTGTGATAGTGTGACGGGTGTCGCTAGCGGGGCAGGACATGCTTACCCTTCCGGAGCACCTGATGTCACTCCCGGTTTTCCTGGGAGTTTACACTATGAGTGCCTTGGTTCTTAATGTTATCTTTTTATTACCGTGCATTGCAGCTGTCTCACGTCCTTGTTTTGTCTTTTTTTTTATCTGTTACCGTTTTTGCCATGTCTTTGGACTTCGATTTTTGTAGTCATTGCTTCCCTTGTTCCTTCGGTATTCTACTGCCGTTGTTTCCTTGAAAACAACTAGAAGACTTAGAACAACCTGTTCGTCTCGACTCCCTAGCTTCTTGAATTCAGGCAAGAAAAAAGATAATGTACTAAACGTCAATAGTCGTATGACCCGGAAATGTACCAATTTATCTTTATTATTTATTTTAATATTTATATTTTAATATTTATCTTTCGTTTTCGAACCTCAACTCGTTACCGAACAATGTCTCTATTCGTTTAATATGTTTAGGCTTGCTTATGGGACTTACCAGTAAGCGAGGGTACAATTTTTATCATTCTTCCTAGAAATTATTATGTCTGTATATGGATATCATTATCTGGGCAGCTTATTAACTTCACGAATTCAGAAATGTCATAAATAAGCCTCCATACAATTGTATTAATAAACCAAATAGCTATTTTTAAAAATCGTACAAACGATTTTTATAACCGTATAAACGATTTTAAAAATCGTACAAACGACTTTAAAAAAACCGTACTAACGATTTTTAAAATCGTACAAACAATTTTAAAATCGTACAAACGATTTAAAAAAAACATACAAACGATTTTTAAAATCGTTTTAACGATTTTTATTATATATTTTTTTCTTCTACTTGGCACGAATAAGCTGTCGTAATATTTGTCCCAGACAGAAGTAAACCGAAGTTTGAGCACAGAAGTAGTATTGAGGCACAGTTCAAGTCGCATTTGAGGTGAAGCAAGTGGAGCACCGGAAGTGATGTAACCGGAAGTGACGTCACAGTCACGTGACCGGAAGTGACGTCATATGGAAATGACGTCACCGGAAATGACGTCACCGGAAGTGACGTGATCAAAAGTGACATCACCGGAAGAATGCGTCATCGGAAGTGACGACACTCCAAGCGGACCAATGAAAACGTTTCCCGCCAGATTTGAATTTCAAATATTCAAAACGGACCAATGGGAACGTTGCCGCCCTATTTCAAGTCCAAACATGTTTGAAACGGACCAATGGGAGCCTTTCCCTAATGTTTGAAATAGTCACGAGTTTGAGCGGACCAATGAGAGCCTTCGTTTCATAACAGACACAGGTAAATTTGAAATTGGAAAGCGTCATTTCAACATCGTTCTCCAAACTGATCAGACGTGTTATATCTGTATTGTGGACATAACGTATAACTTGGATTTTAGTTATTCTGTACTTGAAGGTAAGCAGAAATGATTATTGTGAATGATTTTATCCAACGGTCAGGTCTTTGTGTAGAGGCAATTAATGAGATTAATGAAAAATTAGACTTCTCAGAGATTAAAACATTATGTCGCGACCATGAAAAACAATAGCTGAACTTATAACCAGCACATTAAAAATATTTAGAGACCTCGAAAATAGGGTCTACAATTAGGGCCGTTTTGCTTTTGTTCACCCATAGAGAGGTCCATACTGAAATGGTCGAACTTTGTACATGTTGGCTCGATTACGTGCAGGGTAAAGTGATGCTAACTTTGGATAAATTAACAAAAATGTTTGATGAAACCAAAAACTCTGAAATCTTCCCAGACTGTGAAAAGCAAGTTCGCTTACAGTTGTAAAACAAGAAAATAACAGAAGTTCATAAATCGTTCGAAAACTTCAATCAGGTTTTCCTACTTTCTGTAATGCAAATCGTGTGTGCTGATAGTTGTTATTACGATGGGGTTCATTCTGTAAATGTAATGGAGGAATAAAGACATAATAATAATACTCATTGATCATGTTGATCCGAAGAGAATACTAGTAGTGGTTAAACGTGTAATTTGTATCTTTTCAGATGAAACAAGAACACACTTTGTCAAAAAATTACGCCCTGTTGGTGAACGAGATTCTCGTAGACGACCTTTTGGAAGACTTACAGTTCGTCTTGTCCGTCAGACAGAGGGTATTCGTGTCTCAACAGTCGACGAGAAAAGGCAGAGCAAGGGTCCTATTAGAACTCTTGCCCGAGAAGGGACAGAAAGGAATGCAAGCTTTGTGTCACGCGTTATTGATCCGGGGTAGGAACGACCTAGTCTTCATAATGTCAGACCCGGACAAGGAAGACATGGATGTATGTTTTCCAGAACAATCCCGTTTCGATTTAGAGGTTGGCAGATATTTAATCGTAGATCCGGAAGGTGTCGCTCTAAAGAAAGACACGATGAACGTTTATTTCCCCGCGAAAAGATGGAAACTTCTGGAATACACCATGGACGATCTAGACGAGGTCGTACACTTTATGTCACACAACAGACACGCCTCGATCAACAAACATTTAGGAGGCAACCTGTTCATGAGTGCCGAGAGTCCGGAAGAGAACATTCACTTCCGTTATTATTGGTTTTCTCCCATGGCCGATAGAATACAACCCACACCTCAAGGGGTATCGTTGAGCTTTGATCAATATGAAAAACTCAAAGACGTGAATTCAGTCATTTCCACTCTGATTCCGAACAGTGATCAGGTTCAACCTTGTCAATTTACTCACCAAAATATAGAAAGTGCAATGTATTGTTGTGAATGTAACCCGAACGGACTATGGTGATGTTTGTATTGTGTGCTTTCTTTATTGACAGACATGGCTGAAGAATCTATGTTTAAAAGAACCCATCAATTGTACATGTTGGAATTTGCAAGGTACGTGAAAACTAAGATCGAGGAACTGACCACCAAATATTGTCATGGGTGTGAAATAGATCACCCCAGTCACGCATCACAGCTGTTTAATGGTATCACCCATGGAGCATTTTCATTTGTATGGTGCAGAAGCGTTTGAAGAAACCGTAGAAAAAGATGCAATTCTCGTTTGGAAGAACAGTGGGCAGTGACTTATCACGATGTGAAATATGGATTTTTAAATCTGTTGTCAAACAAAGAGATTGTTCCCGAGAAGACTAAAATTTTCTCTGTGATAGAAACCATGATAAAAGCTGAGTATTGAATGTATGAATAAAATTGTTATATCTCTCATGTATTTTTTTAAATAACAAGTAACGCAAATGACATTTTTCAATCTTTAATGATGAAATGATCCACAAAAATCTGTACTGTGTCCGTTGCTTCTCTGGGGTCCTTCAACGAGTCCGTGATGTTGGTCATGGAATATCCTCTACATCGATGAATCAGGTAATAAATGCAATGTTGTCCGCACACCGTGCTGCCTTCCTCTTGTACTCTGACGGTGTTGTAGGTCCAGGTGTGACAAGTTTATTCAGGAAAGTCAAATATGCGGCTTGATGGGGCGGTAGTCCCGACGGGTCGTAGTATTCTCCCCTGGAATTGGCGTCAATGTACATGGCAACCCAATGTTCTCCGCTCAGGGTATCCGGGTGCGTGTTTCTACCAGTGCCGAAGGCACGTTCAATCTTCTGGGTAATCTGTTTCTGGCGTACACCCCTTTAAACACGTTTCTGGTTGCGGGGTCATTTTTCAGAACGTCTTCAATTTCTTGAGTGTTCATTTAGGGGCTGTAGTCAAACAAGACTTGTCTGTTCCTGTCAATTTCTATGACGTTGTCAAATTTGGCATACAAAACCACGTTGACGGTGGCTGGGAGTGCTTCTGCAAAATGAATCACCAGGCGTAAATTTCCTTGTTTTATGAGCTGGAACGTTCCCACTTCTGACATGTCGGGGGTGAGATCGAATCCAAACAATGTGTATCCTTTTCCAAAATCTTCTCTTGAAATGGTATTTCCTTCTTCCCCGTGCTGGTATAGAGCCCCATGTAACTCCTGATGTATCCATCACTGGTAAAGTCTGGCTGTAGGGGTTTGCTGGGAATCTGTTTTCCATCCACATTTAAGGCCAGGAAGTTGATCTTGTAATGTTTGAAATTGAACGGGTTTTGAGTGATGGTCCCGTTCAAAGCGCTACTATCCACACATCCAATGACCAATCTCTTGGGCATCTGTCCTAGAAACATGGTGTCTTGTACGTAATTGGTGTTTCCTCTTGGTACGGTGTCTACTTTGACTTCCACTCTGCGAATGGGGTATTTGCTGCTGGTTTTTTTCCAAGGCTTTTACGTGTCCCATTCTGACGGCGGGACAGAGTTGAACTTTCCTGACAAAGAGGCTGATGTCCTTGATCTTGATTATGAAGGCGTCTGTATTTCCCATTAGAGCAAATACATCTCTGTTTCTTCTCAGTTTTATTTTCATTTCCACTTGATTCAACAGGTATTTTTCTTGACAAAACAGATCCAGGTGTAGTTTACCCATCATCTGCACGGTCTTGCTTTCTGCGATCAATGATTTTCTTTCTTTGAAACCCTTGTTTTCTTCGTCTTTTCTGCTCTCCAAGTGTCCGTGGGTATCTTTGTACCACATGACCCCTGTCAACTGCGACTCTTTTGCGGCTAGTCCATAGCTAAGCAAGGTTTCCAGGTAAGCTCTGTACGGGTACATGCTAGTTGGAGGGGATACCAGCTTTTCGTTGAGACTGACACTCACGTCGCTAAACAAGGAGTGCATCCACAAGTTGACGGGTACCACGTCCGAATCTCCGGCCAGGTTAGATCCATATGCTTTGACTATCTGTGCTTCCACGAACAAGTGGGTATATGACAAATCTATGTAATCTTCTCCGGCCCACGAATTCGTATGGGCCTTGATCCGTCAGGGTCGAAGTCAGCCCCTTTTGTTCCCAATATCCGTGTTCCACGCTGGTCTGGGTGGGTGGGACTCCGAACAAGTCCAGTTCCGATTTGGTACATTCGCACGACTGCGGGTGGACGAGAGCCATCATCCAAAGATGTCTCTCGATGTGTTCCGTTGCCCAGTCTGACGACGTCTGGTTCTTTGGTTGGTTGGTCCTGAGGGTTTAACGTCCGACTTACCAAACTGGTTCTTTTCTTACGTGCGTTTCCTTTTATAGTCCTTTCTCCGAGAGGTCCAGAGCGGGCCAGAGCTCTCTGTAACATCTGTTATCCGGTGTTTTTCAATCTGGTTTTGGCGGCATGTTTCAGATTCTTTCCTTGCACCACGTCTCCGGCGATGCTGAGTCCAGTTTTCAGGGCCTCGCGGCCCAAGGTTTTGGCTCCACTCTTCGGTAAGGACATGGCCGCCTTAAACAGACCTCCGAATATGCTTCCTAGACCGTGACCTCTTTGAAATCGACCCCCCGGCCTACACGGGGTATCCGTGCCCCGCTTGGAGGAGGTAATAATCGTGGAAATATCTTCCGTCGCTTCTGTAGGGTGGTCTCATTCTAAATACGTCTTCTTCTTTCTGCAATGGAGTGTCACCACCACTCGCCCTCGTTCAAATGGCACTTTATTTCCCATATCGTCCCTTATATCTATCTGTATATCTTGGAACCGCCGCTGTGTTAGAGTGCAGTACTGTATGGGGTCAAAAGTGCTCGCTCTCATCTCTCCGTCTCTGGCCGACACCAGTACTATTCTCATTAAGGGAACCATGGCGTCCCCCACTATCCTCGGTTCTATTAGAGGGCAATACAGGTACAGAGAATGGAGTCCTTGGTGAACGTCCGATACGTAGGGCGCTTCGTACGTTCCCGGTCCCAATATAAGATTACCAAATCCGAGGAGCAGCTTTAACAACTGAGGAACACTTCCGACATGTCTCTGACCCGTATTTTGAATTTGTGGTTCACTTCGCTTATATCCATGGAAAATACTTTCCTCATCTTATCGTTTTTGTGTCTCATGTTTTCGATCTCCTTGACGATTCTCCTCGGGGTTGCACAGTAACCCTCTGGTAATACAAACATATGTCTCTCTTTGTGTTTGTTCGTAAACTGTATCCATCCTTCGTCTTTACGCATGTTGTACCAACAGTGTGGGTACTGTATTTCGGCGATTCCTATCTCCAACGTTCCGTCCAGATCCAACATCTGCGGCAATCGAGTGGTGAAACTCGCCAGAGTGTTGTCCGGGTAATAGTCCATGGAACTGTTACTGGGTAAGGTCAGATAAAACATGCTTCTGTTTGATGGTCGGGTTCGGTAGCAAGTAACCCTAACAACTGCTCAATAAGGCCGTCCACAAATTGCTGTTGGTGTCTCCGACCGTCAAGTTGTATATGCGGACTACGATGACTGTGTATAGAATCAACACCTGACAGAGAGAGACACGATCTCCGATCTGGGTATCTTCTTTCCAAGGGCAATCCAAGACGATCTGCTGTCCGTGTCGTTCGGTGCCATCAGTAAGACTGACGTCATTTGGGTAGTGTCGCTCTCTTTTGTAAGTCCGACTTGAAGATCCAACTGTTGAAGGTGTCCGGATATCCCAACCATTTCACCAGGTACTGTACGCGCCGCCCCTTCTTTCTCTTCTTCAGAACGGTTTCTATTTTGTAGACGTCGTCCGTCTTGATTATTTTCTGTAATTCTTCTGAATAAAACGTTCCCTCCAATTCTTCCTCGTGATCATCTTTGACCACGTAAACGGGTGGTCTGGTTTCGATACAGCGAACCACCGTAAACAACTCTTCCGTCCAGTTGGGTAGGTACCCCTTTTTAAACGTTCTCTTGGCTTTACTCAATCTAACTTTATCCCCCGGCTGGAATCGACATTTCTTCGTAGTGCCGCTCCTGCCGTACAGTCTCTTGGCTACTTTAGTTTGGTTTGACCACGTGACTTCTACGGGGGGTAACCCGATGGTTCTGTGTGGGGTTGTGTTGTAGGAATCCACCAAATCTTGCAAGACGGGTTGATAGGTTAGAGTTTCTCTATGGGTGAAATTTTTCCACATCTTAGTCTTTAACGTTCGATTGAACCGCTCTACTATGCTGGCTTTCGTCTCCTCGTTGTGGGTGGTGAAAAAATGGACGTCGTTCTCCCTCAGAAACTTCTGGAAAACTCGGTTAGTGAATTCGGTTCCCTTGTCTGTCTGTAAACGGACGGGCCTACGCCCCGACTTGAAGATGGTAGTAAAAGCGGCCACCAAGCTCTTTCCTGTCTTGTCTTTCAACGGAATCACCAATGCGTATCTGGATAAGACGTCCAAGCAGGTTAATAGATATTTGTATCCTTTGTTGTAAGAGGCTATTCTACCCACGTCCACTAGATCCGCCTGCCATTGGTGGTCTTTCCCATACACCACAACTTTACGTCTGGGAAATTTTCTTCTGATTGGTTTGTGTAAGGTATAAGGGTCTTGGGTCTGCAACCATTCTCCGACTTCCTTTGGGTTTGAATTTGTTCAACCCTCCGTAGCTTCCGGGAGCGGATAGGTTGTAATACTGCAACTCCGTGATGCGTACTGACGGTTTTCGGAATCGGCTTGGGTTTTTAATAGGGTGACCAAGGCTTTCCCCTCGGTGTAGAAAACTCTGGTGACCTTGGTCTTGCTGTTCTCCAGGGAACTTCTCTGCCCTGGAGAACAGCAAGACCAAGGTCACCAGAGTTCGATGCTGGAGTTTTGGATTGCCGTATGTAATTCCATCTGTCTTGGTGTCCTATGAGATCTTGTTGAACGTTGGCTTCTCTCAGGGCGTCCCCGAATGTTTCCCATCCTTCCGGGTTAAGTCTTTTCCTCTTTCTCAATACGTCGTTGACCAGATCCACCACGTGACTTCCCCTAACGGTGCTGCCTTTGTACTGTAATTCCCCCTTCTCATTCCAAGCGATGCCTGGACTGGCTTTCATTTTTTTCAACAACAGTGCTGCTTTTGCTCTTAGAGTCTGGGGCACGCTGTCCATTATTTCCTGGTCCATTGGGTCTTCGTTCGCCGGTTCCGGTTGATTTGTTTGTGGTAAAGTAGACTGCACTGTGGGGTAGGTCTGTAATCGTCCAATACGTTTCTGTATCTAAACAAGGCCTGATCGTGGAGTTTCAGACGTTCGTCTATGGGGACGTCTACTCTATCCAGTACTTCCTTCATCTCTCTGTCCAACGTATCCATGACCTGTACCCTCTGCTCCACGGGTGTTTTGGGTCTTTGTTGCAAGTGGTTGGTGTGGACTAAATGTACGGTCCTCATTCGAATAGTTTGGATATCAAAGGTGCAACCACTGAAGCGAGCGGTGCCAGTAAAGACCCGAGATAACCTCCTTTCTGTAAAACGTCTCTCTTCTTTTGTAGACTGACCGACTTTTTTGCCAGGGTCCTCAAACCCGTTTTGTGTTTCCTGAGCTTGGTCTTCTGCGCTTGGGTCAAATGCACGTTCCCCTTCAAAATGTTGTGGGCACACTCGCACAGGCAGTCCACCAAACTGCGGTCGGCTTTGGCGATGATTTGTTTACTGATGTAGGGTTTGGCTTTCTGTAGATACAACAAATCGTTGGCGTGTTTTCGCAAACGTGGAGATACCATGTTACCACATCGGCGTCTCGATCAAGACTGGATCAAGACTGACGTCGAGACGTCTTCGCGTCCTTATTTATTCGTCCAAATACACGGTTTGTGTTTCGCCCGGGAAGATGCGACTTCTCAATCTGAGTCTGTCCGGGGTCTGTTGTTTCATGTCTACGAGCAAGTAACCGTGAGGTTCGGATGTGGCTGCGGCAAATGCCTGTAACATGTACGAAGAATTTCTAGGAAACATCTGTTGAGCCATGCTGTAAATCTGCGACACGTCTCTCGGATTTTTAAACAGTACCATGTAGTGCGCATTCAAACTGATGGTTCTATGGTGTTTTCCTTTGTGAAACAGATTCTGCACGATGTATATCACGCTGATGTTTCTATGGTGACTCTTCTTGGTAAAAAGGGAGGCTACTCTGTCGTCCGTCTTTGCCATCAAGTCATCGATAATAATGAGACTTCTCTGTTCTGGGTCCAACGTATCCAAGTTTGGTAGTCCCGCTCGAAATTCAACACCTCGCACGGTCTCGTACAATGGCTGGTACTCTCCGTAACAACACAAGATGCGATCTGGTACCGGTGACATCATGTATGCAATGTTTTCAACGAATCTTTTAACGAAGACTTTCGGTGGGTCCAGAGATGAGACTGGTAAAAGGATGTATCCATGGCATGAAATGGTTTGGGTCCGGTCCGTCTGCACACACAAAGTAATCGGGATCCTTGGTGGGCACGATCCAGAAATGTTTGTCCTCCCGCTTTGGTATAGCTAAAGTGTGTTGTTGTTCTTGATTTCGATTGATTGAATCATTTGGTTTTGATTGTGTAGGGTTTTGATCCTTGTGTTTAGTTAGGAAGTGTCTTTGCATTGCGTCATTTCTGCTAAAGTCCATTAAACACTCTGGGCATTTAGTGGTATACATGTGTTCTCTTCAAATGTTGTAAACCAACTAATCACAATGTCAGAAATCGGCAAATATATTACTTTTTTCTGGTGGTGATGTTCTTGTTTATGGTGGTGATAGTGGTGATGTCTTGTTTATGGTGGTGGTGGTGTTGGTGGTGGTAGTGGTAATGTCTTGTTTATGGCGGTGGTGGTGGTGATGTCTTGTTTAAGATGGTGGTGGTGGTGGTGGTGGTAGTGGTGATGTCTTGTTTATGGTGGTGGTGGTAGTGATCCTTTTGTAAATCCATCAATCTATCGCAATAAAGAAAAAATAACAAACTCGGTCATTTTTAGTTTACTTTTATTTTACTTCAAAGTTTGATACACGGGAATTAATTGTCTCAATTCTGGTTCTCTTTGATCCAGTACTGGTGTCATTTTCTTCAGTTCTCTCCATACTCCACAATGCAGGGCTACGCCAGACTTGGTAGGACGGTAAGTCCATTCACCTCTGTGAATCCAATGTCTTCTGATGTTGACGCATGCGTAAGGTGCCTTCAAGGTGACGTACACGTCGTCTCCAATGTGATATCTCCAATCTACGGGCTCGCAGTTATTGATTCTGTCCATCAAATCGTCTATGACTTCACACATGTTGCACAAGGCTTTCCATTGCTCCAAACGTAGGCTCACACCTCGCTTCGTGGGTATGTTCCCCTCTATCCAGTGTCTTCAAGTCTATTCTTTTTGATCCTTGCCATTCTTTGAACTCTAAATACAACAGATTTCCCAAATGTACCGTGAGCGGTTGTATGGCCTCTGGTACGAGGTCCGTCTGGGTCTGTTCACTCTGTGCAATTTGACTGATCTCTGCTGCTAAACGTATGATATCTTCTGCCTGTACATTTTCGAGCTTCTCTGGACAATCTATCTCACTTGCCATGTCGTTTTCTTGTAGCAATTTGTCGTGGTATGTTTAAAGTTGAACGTGCAATCGTTTTTTTTATAGTTACTGAATAATGTATCCATGGCTCTGATTGGTTCGTTTATTTTGTAAGGATGCGTCTAATTGGCTCTTTTTCTCGTGTTTTGATTGGTTGATTTGTGTCCACCCGAGCTGTCCGATTGGTTAGTTTTCCTGTGATCTGATTGGTTCTCGGTATCCAACCCCTTGATACCCAGTTCCCGCCAGTGCTCGGTGATATATCTGCCATATGTCCCCGGCCCTATGCGGGTAAAGGTGACACAGACGTGTGGTGTACACGTACAGTACAAAAATGCGACCTGCATTAACAATTCCATCATCGAAAAGGGTCTCGGCAACCCTTTCAAAGATTCTGACAACTTGCTGATCCATCTCCAAATGAAACCAAACCTTCCAAACTCTAACCTTTATTATGTCACCCCTCGACACCGACATCAAAACCTTTGGGTGGTTATATCCCACCGACGTTTACACCTTTTGTCTCATATATAGTCTCATTGACATTTACTCCATGTTCCTCGACATCGACATTGACCCTTCTCATTGACATTGACTCCATAACCCCCTTCTCTTTTGTCTCATTGACATTTACTCAGTTAGTTGCTTACTCCAAATAATTATCTCATGTTTATCAAAATGTTCTTCCTCGGTATAATTCGTGCATGTATTTTGTATTGTAGTTTCATGTAGTTTACTCCATAGTATCTTAGCTTAGTACATCTTAACCAAATAAAACACTTCAAATCTAGTCTGATAATCATATTTTCAAAAAAAGTTTAAAAAAAATATTTACAATATGTACACGATTAAAAATTAATACATGACATTTAAATTACATTTCCGGCTGAATAAACAAGGTATTTAAAGTTTATCTGATAACATTGAACGGACACGATATCTTCCTAATGAAAAAAAAATGGGTCAAAGACTCAAATGGCCGGGTTGCGTTTTGGTGCTTCTAGCTATAAAATGATGATTAATTGGTTCCCTTATGGGTCTGTGTAGTATGATAGAATATGTTGAAAATATTGATAAAAGATGACCAAGTAAAAAAGTCCATAAAGTCAGGTGCACATCTTCAATATATATAGAAACATCCTGTGAAGCTGATGAAAATTGTAGGAGGAGTTGATTTCACAAAATAGGTACCCTATGTTAAACATTTTGATAAACAAATGACTTAGTTCCAAAGTCTGGAAAAATTGGAAAAAAATTCCAAAATATTTCCATAAAGTCAGGTGCACATCTTCAATATATATAGAAACATTCTATTTAGTTTGAAAGAAGTGGGTTGAAAACTGTAGGAGGAGTTGATTTCACAAAATAGGTATCCCATTTTCCCCGCCCGCCGCCCGCCGCCCGCCCGCCCAACATTCACCATAATATAACCCGGATTTGCGCTCCGTGCAACCCGGCCAAAAACGGTATGTACAAATTAAAGTCTCATATAAACACGACAAAAATTAAAGTCTCTGGTATAAATATAAAGTAAAGTCTTTTGTACATAATTTAAAGTCTCTTGTATGTACATATATATACAAATTAAACTCTTTATCACAGTCTATAATAAATATATATCACAGTTATATGTTGAGCGGTTCTGTAGAAATTCCATCAGCTAAAACCTTTCTTTTTGGATAAAAATAGGAGAAACCACAACGTTCTTGAAGATAAGTGTACATTTGGTTATTGACAGTTCGGAATCCTCTGTTGATACCAGACCCGGACTTTTTGGACAGAAAGACATCCATATATTTGTTTTTTGAAATGGAATTGGTCTTTTTGTTGATCCCTTTGCAGCTAAATTTATCTTCAGGACCAAAGCAGTAGTACGTCTTGCTTCAAAGGGCGATGATTCCGTCACCCCTGTATTCTTCTTTGAATAATCCAGGGGTACGTCTGTCGTAGGCGGCATGCTCAGGGGTGTCATCTCGAGGAAACCAAAGATGTTTTTCCTGCTCATACTTTTGACGCAGGTGGGGACGGATGACGTCATCAAGACTCTCGGCCGAAAGACACATGTATGCACTGTCTGTGTCCATAGAGCAGTACTGGAAATCCCGACGATCTACAAAGACGTCCATAAAATCGTAGTAAAACTGCAACATTCTGAGCTTCCCATATTGGTACACGAAAAGGCTATTTGATTGGGAAGGTCCAACTCTAGAGTTTTTTTTGTTCATTTCCAGTTCAAATGTTTTCTCGTCCAGCTGGTTACGAAGGGTCTACTATAAATATTGACTGACATCTCCGTCTCTGCAGTAAATTACGTCCCTATGCTTCTCTTTGTTGGTTCCTGTTTTTCCATAGGAAGCATTACCTTTTGATTTTTCTGTTTCCGCAACAATTTTCATTTTTGGATCCCGACCTCCAGCTCTTCTTGCATCGCTAACTTCTCTTCCAAATTTCTCGAAGCAGTTCGCTGGGGTATATTCCACCACTTTAGAGATTTCGAGTCCGTGCTCCAAGTACCATTTCAGTAAAGGTGAAATGATTAAAAATTTTCTCCAAACATGCTGCCAATCAGACTTTTGCGAGGTTTAGACATGATATCGCGCTCTTCTGCATAGGTCTTCATGTGGTCGCCGATATCATCTCTACAAATTTCAACATTTTTAAATATGGGTGTCATCTCGGCAAATTTTGATTGAAGATGGTCGGGAACGTGGATGTCCACTTCTAATACTCCAAACAGTTTGTCGTCCAAAACGGCTTGTTTGATGCTGTCTTCAGACATTTTGAAGTGCTTATCACAAGGTCTTTTCATCTTGTCGACAAAGGCTTTCAAAGAGGGATTTGATTTTTTGAGTTGTCTCCAGTCGCATTCCCACATTTGACGGACGTTGTACCCCTGTTCTCTGAGATATCGAATTTTGTCTTGAGTTTGTTGGGACTTTGATTGTTTGAAGAGTGATCCCTCCTCGCCTTTTTGTTGATTGGATTGACAATCACGTCCATGCCAGTAACATCCTTGAAATTCGTATACTGTATTTGTCTCCTCAACGTAACCATCTACTGGTAATCTTTTCATACCAATTACTTTCTCTTTGTTGTTGCCCTGGTGTCTGACATGGTGCCCAGTTATGTTCGCCTACCATTCTAATCATTCAATTGCCATTCGTTCATAGCGTCTAGGAGTGTCCCTTTTAAATTTGTTGTCACTCTTTCGACGAACGAAATGTCTGGTTGGCATGTTTTGCATGATACACCACAGGTACAAAGCATTTGCATCGTAACCTATGATTTTCTTGCGAAGTTTTGGGTCATTAAACTCTTGTGGACGAATGGTAGTAACATCTTTTTCGTGGTATCTGTGGAATACAATACTGGGTCCACCTACTATGTTGTTTTTCAACAGATGGTACAGATCATCGTTGTTTTTGTTGGGTATGGTAAAGTAACTGGGTAGGTCTTGAAACATGTATTTTAGAGTTAGCCCAGGTACGCTGATTCCGTTCTCAAAAATGTCGATTCCTCCCTTCTTATAGTACTGGAACATTTTTTCGACGGCTTGCAACATCGGTTCTACGTCTTTGTTGTTGTACCATATGAGGAAGTCTCTCATCGAATTCATGTTGTTGTCGTACCATACCTGCTGACACGTTTGGTACTCTTCTGCTGAAATGTTGGCACTTTTCAATTTGCTGAAAAAGTCTGCATGTGCGGGGAGATGTGTAACTTGTAATTTGTCCAGTGATGTCACCCATTCGTAAGGGAAATGACCCTTTTCTTCCGTGCAGTCGTAAGCTTTTAAAAATTGACTGTAACTAAAGCCCGGAGCTAAGTAGTTGGTAATGTCCAGGAATTTTAACTGTTCCGTCGTCACACACAGGAAGTTGTTGTTTCTCTTCACGGTGTACTTTATACTCTTGCTTTTGACAAACTCGACAAAAAAGTCTATTTTCATGGCATTTAAATCGTATTTTCCGGAGTTGAAACCAATAACGGGGAGTTCTCTTAGGTACTTTTTAAGTTTTTGCTGCATCCTATACAGGCAGTGCTTTCTTTCTTTACGTTCTTTCTCGAAGTCATCGACGATGTAATCTAAATCTTTATCTAACCGTTCGCCGATTTGCTGATAAACGTGTTGAAATTTAGATAACAATAGACGATAGGATTCATCACTGATCTGGGATAAATAATCTAAACAAAATTCAACTGTTTGGTGGGTGTCTCCATCCGATACAAAGCACACTGGATTCGTATAGCCTGGTACATTGGAACAGACTGATATGCTGAGTAGAACGTGGTGACTAGTCCACTCGATTTTGTTGGACGGAGTCTTTTCTGTTGGCTGCAGCATCACTTCTATATCAAATGTAGCTCTGTATGGATAATAACGGTCTTTTTGGGGGATTTCTATGTTTTCGTCTAAGAGACTTTCAAAAATATTACGATCTGGGTGATACACACCACCAGGAAACTTGTAAACGACTTCTCCAGTACACGTTCTTTCGTGACGATGTGACATACCAATATGTTTCCACAATTTGTCACATTTAGGACATACGTTACTATGGCTGTACTTTTTCATGTCACTGACGTAGCTGAAATGCTGGTCGTACAAATTCAAATTCATGGTACTCTCGTATCTGTATGGTGAACGTCGTACCAATCGAGCAGCAATTTCGTCGTCTTCCGTCTCATGTAAGTTGTACACATAAATATTCAGTTCGAAAAGTCTCTCCAGCACCACGAGATCATCAAAACAAACACCTTTGAACCCTTTGCTGTTCATCTCGCGGTGCCGCAGGTACTGCTGGAAATAAGTTTTAGTCGGAGTTTTGAAGTCTTTTACGGTTGCTCCTTTGTGCACTGCCAGACATCTAAACAAAAAAGAGATTGTCGTTGTAGGGTCCATGGGAACAACCAACCAATGCTACAATACCTCGGTTCTTCAGGAGGAAGTCGGGCAGATGGACTCTTGCACCGATGGGATGCTGGGTCAACTTGTTGACATAAAAAGTGACGTTAGATATTAGATGGACGACCCATTTCGTATCTTATCGTTGTTGTTGACGAATATATTCTAACATGTCTTGTCTGCTTAACTCCTCCAAAAAATTTTCGAGGTCTTCTTCTGTGCGGATCGGATGAGGAACTTCCATGTACCTTGCGTTGTTTTGACTTGGATGGTAGTACCTCAACTCTCCGGTTTCAATGTGTCTTAGGATAAAACCGAACGACAGGTTTATCCTAAAAGCCGTGGTCTGCTGCCTAAAGATACGTCGGACCATGTAAGGAAAGGTAGAGTCCGTAACGTCGTTCAAAGTAATATTATACCTGTCTTGAACGGCGTTTCGGTATTCTCCGTGGTTCTGATGGATGACCAATGACGTGGGTATAACGCACGGGTCTCTGGATCTTCGGGCAACTGACTGTCAGGTACTTGAACAGCGGGACTACTGGATGGTGACTGGGGTGATGATGGTGGAGGTGACGTTTCACGCCTTTTCTTTGGGGGATTTTGCATTTCAGGCTCTTGAATGGCAGGTCTTTTTGATGTTTTTGATGCCGGTCTTCTGTGAATGGCATGGTGACGGCGAAGGTTATCACTTCTGTCAAAAAACTGACAACAGACGTCACATGTCAAATTTTCGTGGCCTTCCTCGTGGATTTTTTGGTGCCGGTTACGGACATCTGGTCTATTGAATTGTTCCCCACACAGAACAACTGTATGTTTGTCCATCTGTGTGTGTGTTCATGTGGCGAGTCAAGTTGCGGTTGTTGGAATAACTTTTTCCGCATATGCCACAGACGAAAGCCATCTGAAACGAGACAAAAAAAAACTGTGTGGAAAAATGTTTCATATACATTGACATGACTTTGTTTAATCGAGCTTTACAAACAGACATAAATTATTGCTCTATGTTTGAGATGTGTAAATGCATTGGCCCTATTGTCGGATGATTCATAAACAGATCTATGCTTGCCCTTTGGGTACGGTCGCACTGATTTTGTTTGGGACCTCCTGTGATTTTTAAACAGACATATGAGCACAACTTCACGGCGGCTCTGTCACGGGCGTACTGATTTTGCTGGGACCTCTTGTTTTAAGTGTGTTTAACAACAAACTCTTTGCCCCTTTCGGGCCTCTTATTCAAATGGGTGTAGTCAAACGTTTTGGACCTTTCGAGGTCCTCTTGTGTTGTGTTAACGGACATTCTGTAATTTTTACATTTTTACAAAAGGGAACAACCCTAGGTCCTCTTGTTTATTTTGTATGTGTACTAGATAAAATAACTTACCTTAAATTGATAATCTTTCTTTTATCCAAAACAAACTGTGTATTCTGCAAAATAAGAAAAAATAGTGAGAATACAAAATTTTGGTAAACAGACATACGGACATGCCCTTTTCGGGCTGTATGTTGGCATCATTTATTAAATAAATTACATATCAAAACTCATTACAAATATTCGTTAACAACTTTATCATTCATGATTATTAATTTAAAAGATTAAAGATACTTACAAAGGATTTTAATAAGATTTCTCTGATATCTGTTTTTAATTATTGTCGTGACGCCCGGAAGACCTCTAGCATCTACATACCACCCTTGGTTCCCATTGATGACCCCTGACCTTTAAGGAAGCTGGTAAAAGATAACGATTCCAGATACTGAGCATGGCAGCCGCCTTTTGACACTCTTGTGCCAGAACCCAGGAATCAGTTGTCCTTAGGTAAGATCCTGATTACAACACACACATCAACTTATTGTACACACTCCCGCGTATCGCGTGTCCAATATTGAACTCTATCTCGGCACGATACTGGCGTCGTCGACAGGACAATTTTGATTTGTACTTACGCGGGTTTGATATTTTTCACACTCGATTTAATCAATTAATTAATCGTGTTGTCAACGGTTAAATCGCGTGCCAGCACATTTCATTTCACACAGAAACGCGAAATACACGCTTTTCTGATATTTTCAACAACATAAGTGTGTGTGATTGCTGATTTTAATAATTTGATCACCTAAAAGCACATGGTGATTTGACCTATTTAGCCATTACATCCTCCTTGCCGGAAGTCAAGTAAGGAGAAGTATTACTTGCGCTGCACCTGCGGAAGTAAGTAAAAATAGAAATAAAAATTCCAGATTTTGACACAAGTTTGTTTACATCTTATTGTAAGGCTGAAACAATGAGCAAAATAACATTTTAGGCTCAGCAATCAATCCGTGCAATAAAACAACAAATAAAATAATACATTGCTGTGATTTTACATCCGATTAAAGTATTTTTGACATTTTTCCACACATTTTAAATAACCACACTTAGACATTTTACACATACCATGATAATCATACACTTATATCTGAACAATATTTAAATAACACACACACATTTATTTTTGTCTTGGGTCATTTTTGAGTGAACTTGAGATATTTTCTTGGGCCACATACCTGAGATATTGAGCTGTTGAGTGACCTGAGATTACTTTTTATTGATAATCATTTTTATTGTGAATGGAATTTTAATAAATTATTTTTTGCCATTCACAATATTACCCACATATTTTTCAAACTTACCACACACATTTAATCATACACATATTTTTGTCACAGTTTAAATTCACATTCCTTCCCATTTTGATAATAAAATTTGTGTCACTGGTTTAAACCCAAAATGGCTGTTAACTTGAACACAGATGAAAATAAGGGATTATTAAATACAGATGTACCCGAAAATGCTGA
>MJUU01010488.1:7855-18154 GCA_002080025.1 Modiolus philippinarum | reverse complement strand
TCGACGGGATCTTAAAAAGGAAATAGGGACAGGGACAGAGCACTATTGGCCGTTGATGGGGTAAAAAATAAGTGACAGGGACTTGGGGAAAATGTCTTGTGTTCTCAAAACAAGAGTAACATCATGACATTGACGCCATGACACCTTGACAGCTTCTCAAGAGGACATTGAAATATGAACAATTTCCTTTTGAATATCCTTAAAACATCAAGACATTTATCACAAAGTTTCGACCTACCTTATCACACTATAATATGATCCTGAATTTTGTTTCAATGTGACATTTTCATTACTTCCAAAATACGTCCCGTCCTTCGTTCCTTAGCGTAACCGTCATCAGACATTTGAATGAATTGAGTGACGTCACGTAAGTGACCGCGTCATGCATAAAAATTCGACAAAAAAATAGTGCATAGTTTTTCACTATTGAACGAAAGTTGCAGCAAGACAAAACATAAAAAAAATGAATATAATTTAAATAAAAAGTAATTTAGTTTGTATTCCATTGTGGAATTACCGATAAAAAAATTATTAGTATTTTTGTTCGCTCGACAAGGATTATCAGGTCCATATCAGATTCGCCCTACGGGCTCATCTGATATGATCTGACCTGATAATCCTTGTCTCAGTTTACGGGATGTGCATTTCTTTCGTATTGATATTTCTTTGATTGAATATTGATTTGTGGTTGAGTGTATAAGTATGCATTTTGGGTGTATATCTGATAATGAAGTTGAGTTCAGTGCTAGTAGCACATTTTGGAGTATGTTAACAACCTGTTATTTGCATGCCAATCCAGGAAAATAGGACAATATTTTATCACTTTAGTACTGAAACCTATTGATGCCACATGATGAAAAAATATCTCGTTATTAAAAGATAATTATCACCTCTTAATTATTATGTATTATCTCAAAATTATAAGATAATAAGTCGTTTTTATGTGATAATTATTTTATAATTATGCGATACAGTTTCATTTTCTCCTCTGAAACGGCTGAAGCATATTCAACCAAACTTTACAGGAATGCTGTACTAATGGTCCTCCACAAAGATTGCTCATTTTGTACTCATCCAATACAAAACATGACCAACAGCGCTGAACATAGTTTAACATTGGACCCTATTGGAAAATCTTATTTTCATCTTCTACTATAAAACTGCTGAAGCAAATTTAACCAAACTAACAATAAAGAATTATTTCGTTCTAAAGGTCCTGAACCAAGATTGCTCATTTTTTCGATCCAAGCTCAGTCGCTGAGCCTCTAGTTATTAGATAATTATCTCAGATTTCTAACTTACTATCTCATAATTATGAGATATTATCTCCTTCTTACGAGATATGTTTTTTTTTTCTTTATGTGGCATCAATATTAAGCTTCCGTACTTATGATTCTTTTTTTAATTTTTGTTAAAAAAATGCATGCACACTCCTGTAAAATTTTACCCGGTATTTTTTCCAATGGTAAATACAATCAGTGTCCTTTGCCAGAGACATGTATTGATGTATTTATATGTCTCTGCCTTAGAGTCATACCAAGGACGTATATTGAGAAATGAAAGGGCGATTGAGAAGAAAAAAAAGTGTTCGGTTCATGGTTAACGAGAAAAAAATCCATTCGGTAGAAAAAAAAGTGTTCGGTTCATGGTTAACGAGAAAAAAATCCGTTCGGTAAATGGTTAATCGTAGATGTTGTGTTCAAGCAATTAACAATGCCTTATTTTACACCATATCGCATAGAAAGCGGCCGAGAAATACCGAAAGTAACGTTGCTTCAGCTTATTCGCAGTAGTTGTTGCGTTTACTGTCGAACCAAACAGCATTATTTCGTAATACATTTTGATGAGCGAAGAGCGTTCGGTTAACGGTTAATTCACCCTAATCTGTAATTGTCTGACGTCACGGCGTCAGACAGTATTAGAATAAGAAAAAGCACATCCGGTAAGGCGTCCATGTTCGCATAGTATTTCGGTAAAGCGTCCATTTTTGCATGACGGTCAGTAAAGTGTAACGTGTTCATTTGATTGATATAAGGTTACGACAATATCATTGCAAATTAATAAATTAGCACTTTTAAAGATCGTCATTTTCATTTATTGATATTTCTGCGGTAATATTTTAAATGACATTGTATACGATTCTTTAAGCGTGCTGTTGGCTTATAAATAAACACGCATTATTTCTACATTAACACTTTAGGAAAGTTGCTATACTGATTTTGTCGGAATAAAGGACAAAGAAACCAGTTCGTTTGTTAAGTATGTCCTTCCTATTTATCAGGGGAACCGAAATTACTGAATTATATTGTGAGTGTTGTTAACTCGGAAGCCGTAGGTTGGAGAGTAATTTAAACCATCCGAGAGATGTCACGTGAGAGACAGGGTTATTAACGTATCTAAAGAGCTGCATTCTTCCGGTCATATAAAGTACGGGAATTTCTTTCAAAATCCGTTTTAGTAAGTGGAGTAGTGACGGTGTCGCTATATAAAATTAAATATGAAAAAGGCGTGGCCTTGAAACGCTCCCGAAGAATTAATTCAAATCATCATGTTCAGACACCTAATTATATTAATTTAAACATTGACTTTATTTTATTAATATGAGGAAGGTGCAACCTTAAAGGCGAGCGAAGAATAAATAAGACACGGAACATTTGATTTTCGGGGGATGGGTTTTTTACCCGAACCAGGAATTTTTTTGGCCCGCGGGCCAGATTATTTTTTTTTTAGCTTTTCACTATGCTAGAAAATTTTGTTGGTCCAGGCTCTTTTTTCTAATAGACAAAGTCAGAGCCAGATTATTTTTTTCAACCAACTGAAGGTGCTGGTCAGATTTTTTTTTTTTGGGGGGGGGGCAAAAATCGGGGTCAGAATATTTTTTCTAAAAATACCAGCCCTCCACCCCCTCCCTGAAAATCAAATGGTCTGTGCCTAAGAGGCTTTCCCACTGTATCACTCACCACAAGACCATGACTGATATAGACAGTAGTTTCAGTAATCATAGGAGCATAAATTCCCTAACAGGATCCGATGAAAAACTTCTTTCCCCACTGCATGGTTGACGTCTTGGATTTGGTGCTATCCTGCTGGGCACAAATTTTAAAGGGATATCCCAAAGTGTTTTGTGATCAAGTTTGGCTCTAATTTGATCAGTGGTTCCTAGGACCAGGTTGAATGAATTTCAGTGTCATAGGACCAAATGTAAAATTTTTTGTCCCGCTGGTGGCCATCTTCGATTGGGTGCAGACATATGCAATGGATACAATTTTTTAAGGGTACTATTGTGTGAGTTTCATTCCAATCGACCCAGTGGTTTCAATGAAGAAGATCTTTGACATGTTTAAATGACAATTTTACGATGAACAATGATGTCAAATCACCCTTGGTAAAGCTGAGACCAAAGATCTATGAATTTTATATCTGAAAGGTGGAAAGAAGAGGTTTATTAAGGAAAATATGAATTCTCAGTGATGTGGTCAAATATCTTGACTTAAATCTTTTATGCAGCATTAGCTGAACGAAACCTTAGCTTTCATAGTTTTTTTGTCGATTTTTTAAAGTTCATATCATAGATATGCACATATAAAATTGCACAATATATATCAATCATGTCTCAGTGTACATAATGGTATTACATTTCATTTTATGTTTTTATAAACATATCTATTAATTCTGTTCCGAAAATGTTAGAATTGCGCTAATTTTAATTTTGTTTTACATGCTTTGTGAGATAAAACTTGAATGAAACATTGAACTAATGGGATAACCGTTTGATTATTAGAGGGGGGTCTTGACATTTTTTTTATTTGTTAATAGATTCAGTCCCGAATAAAAGTTAAAATAAATATTCTTGCCTACACTTTCTCGAAAATTAATCAGATTCTACATAAAGTATGGTAAAAAGAAAATAAATATTTATTCCCCTAAGTGTTTCAAATAAAAAAAAACCTTACTCTCAAAATTTCGGAAATAAATATCCTGGCTTCGACAAACAGATTTGCCAGACCCCCTGTGTTCTGCAATATCTCATTTAGCTTTTTCTGCCAGTGAAACTAAAACCAGAGAACGGAAGAAGAAAACATCAATATCAATAGGGTTGACATGTGCAACCTGAACTTGAAGTTCTTCAAAAAAAAAATAAGTGTTACCTGGATAAATTTCAAAGAAGTGGAAATAATTTTTTTGTGTGTTTTTGGAAAGAAATTGAATTCATGGTATCAAAATAATGCGGTTTGTTTTACTGGCAATTGCGATGTGTGAGACTTGACAAGTCTGCTCAAGTCCCCCTAATACTGTCATCCATTCAGAGAAAAACATTAAAATTTACACTCAATCATATTCATAATTCACGATCTCAACATTATTTATCACTAGTTTATGCTATCCCGGAATGCACTGTAATCTCAACAGCACTTCAGCTCTTTGATTTTATGTAGACTTGTCGGTCCTTGTATGTGAACATTTCCGGCGAAGCAGACGCTAAGTTGTTTTCATTTAACGATTGACAATTTTCACAATCATTTGAGCATTATTATAAAAAGAGTAATGGCAATTTATTTGAAAGTTTTCAGTCAAATAGCGTATACACGATAATATCTTTTTAAATCATTCCAATTAAGGAAACGGATACATCATCATTTCAAGGTAAGACATTTTGTCAGTTATAGTAATTTCAACTTCATTGAGTTCACTGAAGGTGTTGCAATTGCATATTTTTCATAAATGATTGCATTTGTTGGCTTAGTTAGCGACTTCAAGCCATCTTTACGTTGTCACGGCATGACATCTGCGTTCGTCGTTTTCCTAGCTGCGGGACCGTAGCTCTTATGGTCCTTGTGCTGATTTTTTGATAGTTGCGGACCATAGAGCTACGGATTTCCCCCTATATAAAACTTGCGACTCCTGCGACACGAATTGTGTCGCACGTTTCTGGGAGTTATTTGACAACCGGACGCCAAGTACGCGTAGCAAAGTTAGTTCATTTCGTTTCCTTCAACATTTTTCTAATACTCACAACATTTAATTATGCAAGATGAGTCATAATTTTTTATTTATAAAGGAAATTGTCCGAATATAAATGTCATCCCGCCTACTTTTGTGGCCATTTTGAATATCGCAGTCACGTGACATTTCGAGAGGCGGCAATAAAAGCCAGGTCGTGTCCGGAACGGATATCTCAAAATTAAACAGGAATATTTCCTAAATGCAGATGAATTAATTATTTGCATTCAAAAAGCTTTGCAAATGTGAGAACAGTTGATATTCAAGTCAGAGATTGACAAAATATTTACTTTAGGATATCCATTCCGGATACGATTTGCATTTAGTCCCGCCTCCCGAAAAGTCTCGTTCCCAATGAGATTGATGTCAGCAAGATGGCCGAAGGAGGTATGACCCCCCCAACGATGACGTTTGTTATAATAATGAGCAGGAAATGAATATTTATTGGTAAATAAATGTGGAAGGTTGCGTATAAGCATTTAAAGAAACGAAATACATAAATGAGACTGCCCCCGCTTGGCGTCCGGGTGTCAAAAAACTCCCACAAACGTGCGACAAAATTCATGTCGCAAAATCGCAAGTTTTATATAGGGGAAAATCCGTAGCTCTATGGTCCGCCAAATCAGAAAAAATAAAAGGACCTATAGAGCCACGGTTCTGCAGCTACCGTTTTCCTTGCTTGCCTTGGTTCTCGCGTAGTTGGCTATATTAAGAACAAAAATAAAGTGAAACGTGACACTTGAAATAAACATACTTTTGTGTTAATCCTCTTTAAAGTAAAGAGTAGTAATTATATACCATAACTCTGACGAAAATTTTGCAATGAAAATTTCACACTTAGACTGACGAGTCTGTCTCAAATCCGTCGAATCTGACAGATAAAGACAAGTGTCCAAAAAACAATTGTGTCTTTTGATTTCATTGGCTTGCATACAAAGCACTTTCTGATTGGTTGCTATATATTTAAAAATAACTAATGGAGGACACCCCTTCATTACTTCCGGTCGTAACCAAGGTAAACAACTGACATCGTAGGAACTAAAAACCCTGATCGAAAGTTAAAAATAAATTATTTAGAAACAAATTATTTTATTTAAATCCTATCATTGCTCTTGTCTTTTATTCGATATTGGCCGTCTTGTTTATTTTGACATTGTGACGTCATACAGTGGAATTTCCCCCTTTTACGATTTGTCTTCATCTGTCCCATGAGCGTAACAGAGCAAAGCGTAGTGAGCCAGGGGGCAGCAAAATGTCAGTCTAATTTCACACTCTGTTTGTCACGCAGGTACGAGAGTTCGATGTCGTCATATTGGACGAATAGTCACACGAGACTGAGTTCGATGGTGACGATGTTTGACGAAAGATTTGAACAGCATCAATAGCTACGATCTATTTATAGCTATTTAAAAAAATCCACTTTTTACCACGTTTCTACCATAAAATGCGAGTTTCGATCGTTATAAGAAAATACACTATATAAATATTCACAGTATTTACGTCCCTGTCTCTATCAAAAATTTCAGTGCTTCTATCGCGCAGTTATTAATTTTTTCAAAGAAGAAAATAGCATTTTACCTGTGTCATGTGTATTGCCTATTTATAGCAATAGATTTGACAAACATAGGAAATCACACCTTCCGTTTATTTTAACTTATTACGGAATAACTTAATATGTAAATTGGTCAGGACTTTCTGTCCGTTTTTATTAAATCAGTTCTCGAATCAGCGAAGGTATTCGGTTACCTCGTTTGGCTATTAAGCTCATGGGTGGAACTGGTCACCCATACGAAAATCCCCTTTCAGACTATTTTCATGTGATTACGGAATTGCTTATGTTTTTTTCATTGACTTTTGATTAATCAGTTCTCTTAGGCCAATCAAACATATAAATTCGTTATTTTCTTCGCAGCAGTTCTTTGGGTGATTACGAAGTTTTGCCTGTTTTGATTTTCAGGGCTTTCGAGTTTCAGCTCCATCGGAGTTTTCATTTGGTTAAAGTTACGAATATGAAACTAGGAAATTCTGGTAAATCATCAAACAAAATATACCTTTTATTGTCTGGGTAAAAAAATGCTGACGTCAGACCAGCTTTTTTCGAAAGCTAATACTTGTTAGCAGTATCAGACTCAAACAATATTGAAAATCATATCCAAACATATTCAGAAGGAAGGACTCATTAACATATAGGATTGCAAATCCGGAACCTAGGACATCCAAGGACATATAAGTTATTGCATTTTGAAAGTCTAATGAACTGCTAAATTATTAGGAATATATTTACTTATAGTCAATAGGCCAAGAAGAACACATAAGTTAAAAAATTTCTGTCGAAAACATTCTTTTTGTAATCTTTCGTATGGCAATGCGATTGTATGTAAAAATATTATTGAATTGTTGAACTATTTGTGTGGCTTATAAATTACATACCTTTCTTACGCCATCCATAGAAGTGTAATCATATTTTGCATCATTGTCGAAGTCTCCGTTATTCACACCTACATCCCCATTCAACTCGCACAAAAACTCTGTCTTTTTGTTCAACTTGTCTTTTTGTAGTTGAACGATTTACATGCAGCACGACGTACACATTTATCAAAACAATCGTTGTGACCATGGTGGGGATATATCATAAATGTACTACCTGGTAACCGGGCAGCAGTTTTAAACGGAGTAACAATAAATGATCCCCCAGAGCACGTGCTTTCAGCCGAAATACAAAAGTGTAGGATTGTAAAAAATGCTGTGTATACTACTTTCATCTCCTTGTTGTATAGAAATAAATATATGTGTTGATTTGGTCCCTTATTCCTGCAACTAAAATCGAAACTGTATTTTACCCTACAAGAACAGTAACAGTTATACTATTTAATTCGAATTTGCAATATGACACCTATGAATAATTCATTTAAGTGGAGTTTAATTAGTAATTAGGATATTATTTTACTTTCTACCGTAAAATAAACTAATAATTCAACCAGCTAGAACTATCCATTTCTAGAAAATAACAAAAGTAACATTCATATTTTCATTCATTATCCTGTTAAATATTTAACATGTTTAATATGTTTTGGTTAGAAAATTTAAGACCTGGCGATACTTTAAATTATATTTTATAATAAGACAGTGAATCCAAACAAAAGAGATACTAAATATTAAAAGTTTTTTTTTGACATTGTGAAAAAATCAATTAAGTTCTTTCAAGAGGTAGTTAAAGAGAAAAAGAAAAAGATACTCGTTTGTTCACATATACCTATGAAAGTTTACTTCGAAGAAAAAAAAAAGAAAAATGGCGAGTTCCAGCTAAGGACTGGTTAAGCATTTGTTTTGATGCGTCATGAAGTGTTTTGTGGAATTGTGTACATTAGAGGACAACCAATTGATTTTAAGCTGAGGGCTTTGACGATTTTGCCCAGAATTTTTTGTTCATGTCCTGGACATATTTTCACCAAATGTAACATCATATATTTATTTGTACCCCCAACAAATCAGTTAAAACAAAATAAAATCATTTATTTCCATGACAAATAGGATTAGAATATCAATTTTCAGTGGCACCAAAATCGCCCAAGCCCTAAATAGAAAAGCGCCAAGAAATACTATTATTATTTATTATCTAAAATAATTTAATAACTTTTAAATGCTTTATTTATCTTACAAGAACAGATAAAACGGTTGACCGGTGAAGATTTTCTATCAGTACGATAACGCTTCTATCGTCTTTCCCTCCGCCTATCTCAGCCTGCAGAGCCCTCAGCCTGCAGAGCCCTTCCACAAAACCCATATCCGGTTGACCCGAACTTATCAAGAGGTTGACCTGGAGTTATCACGGCAATTCTATCAATGTTTGACAAGCAATATTCTTTTTATCCGTTTCGCAAGAAATAAAATCTTAATTGGATAAATAATCTATTATATTTTCCGTTGTTAATTTTGTAAACAAATTCTCGTCACTACTACAGAAAAATAAAAACGAGACGTTCGAAAAAATACGGAAACTAAGTCGCTGATAACTTCAGCAGAGCCACCATTTTGTTAACATTGTGACGTCATAAAAGTGCCTAGGAACTGGAAGACAAATGTAAACAATGAGAGATTCTGCAATAAAGAAAAAACGACTTTATTTCGATTTTCTAACATGGTTCGATCAAAAAATTTATAGATTTAATAATGTTAGCCGACTAAAAATATTGTGAAGTCATAAAATAACTACAAAACATTTCCCATTTTGTAAAAAATGAATGAACCTCATTTCCCGCGCAACCTTGGGAGAATTTTACACAAAACCTAATAAACTCTTGTATAGAAATAAGAAATAAAAGACGATAAACAAGTTATCTGAATTTTGAAAGCTGTAATATTGTAAAATAACATCCCGATCGCCAGAATATGAAGCTTGGGGCTCGTTCGCTGCGCTCACTCGCCCCTGAGCTTCATATTCTGGCTCACGGGATGATATTTTACGATATACAGACGTCAAAATCGAGATAACATAATTTACATTTTCTATATGTGAACACGGGCAACCCTTTTACAATCACAAAACGTTACTGATATCCTTTTACCTACAATTAGAAGGTTTTACTATGTTTTATCGCTTTCTTCTTCAAAGGCGTTTTATTATTTTAAAGACCAAACCAACTATTGTTTATACGCACAACGCAGCGCATTGTTCTACAAAACGTCTATGACGTCGCACCGTGCGGAAGATCAACAGAGTGACATTCACTAACTACGTTGGTGATGTAAAGTTAGAATAATTTTGAAATAAAAAAAGTAAATAAATATAGTTTATATGTAAATAAGATGGAACATTATTAAATTCAAATTCAAATTCTTTAATGTCATAAAACGACAAACAAATAAACAACATGTATAACAAATATTAAACATCGTTTACTTTTGTAGACATATGAAAAGAATTGGCAAGATTCTTGTGTTAGTGTACGAACCGCCGACTATCCATCAAATATACAAATTATTCGCCATAGAGTCCTATAATTGATATAATTTGTAAAATTGCGACACATTTAGTGCTGAATCGCGCAACAAAGGGTCTGTGCTTCGATTCCCGGTCGAAGTAAGATATTTCATGGACCGAATTTTCGGCTCTTATACCATGGTCTCAAGGAACGGCCCATAGCACGTTAAACACTTTTCACATAGTTCGGCAAGGTGCAAATCACTTAAGAATGTAAATAGCCCAAGGTCGGCGGTTCACTGCGCGTACTCCGGCTTCCTCCACTGCTAAAATTGACAGTCACGATATAGCTGAAATACTGCTGATAACCCGTACAA
>MJUU01010486.1:16658-30727 GCA_002080025.1 Modiolus philippinarum | reverse complement strand
TCCCATCTTGTTGTCATAGAATTTTGATAGATTAAGTTTGTGGACGCTCATTCTCCCACAACTTTCATTGGATTTCAACCAAAATTAGTAATATGGATCAGGTGAGCTATACAGGCTCTTGAAAGCCCCTAGTTTGCGTTTACACTGTGGAAAGTGTCAGACATGTGTTTTGTAATTGAATCATCGTGTGTGTATGCTGATTCCGGAAATTTCACAGGTGATTGAATGTTTGGCAAGCCATATTTATATTTAATCAACGTAATTCAATTATCCTATAAATTTTATATATTGCTTAGGTATTAACGTGGAAGTACCCAAACTGCACAGTGTACCCATATTGCACCAATCTATATTATCAGATATTAAAAACCATGCAATTTGAAAATTTATGACATCTTCAAACAGTTGTATAAATCAAAAACGAAATTCGATAAGGACGGAATTAAGGTAAGGAAGCTGAGCTCGCTTTTTTGGCAGTGCCATTTTCATATTATTCCTCCTTTAAAAAATCCTTGTAGAAATAATAATTTAGAGTACGATTGTGTAAAGAAATGTGAATTCTTCCGTAAATGGTGGTTTACAGTGGGAGATGACCCATGTGAGATCGATGCACGCGACCTCATCTCACACCGGTAAATGACCAACCAGACGTGTTGATTTTTGTGATACAACAATCGTAACCATGACTAAACGTCATAAAACACCTGACGTCATAATGTTAGGAACACTCAAATGGCGACAACGTTGTTCACACGGTATAAGCTTCTAGACATTTCTATCCGTGATTTACGGAAGAAATAGTAACTTGCATTCGGTCAGAATGAAAGATCGGGATATCTTTCACTCGTGTAAGAAATTCTACGTCTTTTCCTCTCGTTCCGCTACGCTCCACTCGAGAAAAGACGAAATTTCTTACACTTGTGAAAGATAGCCCGATCTTTAATCTGACCTTATGCAAGATCCTATTAATCTTGAATGGCTTTTTTTGTTCAATATCTAATTTGGATAATGAGGAAAAAGAAATGCCCGACTTTGATGACAGAGGACCTGGTGTTATATCTTCCATAGAAATACAAGACAGTGAAATTGTTGATATATTGTCGGCACTAAATCCTAATAAAGCAACTGGTCATGACCAAAATAGCAATCGCATGTTGAAAATTGTCAAAAATGAAATTTCCAAACCTTATATTCTGACAAGTGTTTGGTAAAAAAAGAAAATTCTGAAAACAGGATTCTAAACGGCGGTTCCAATTTTGGTAAATTTCCTGAAAGTCTCAAAGACCACTTATTTTTGGAATTCTACCCAGCAACCATACTTAAATTGTTTATTAAATTTAGAACAAACATTTTCATCAATTGGATTTCAAAAACATTTGATTCCAATTTTGGTTAATTTCCTGAAAGTTTCAAAGACCACTTATTTTTGGGAATTCTACCTAGCAACCATACTTAAATTGTTCGTGTAGTTTAGGACAAAAATTTTCATCAATTGGACTTCAAAAATATTTCATTCCAATTTTGGTAAATTTCCTGAATGTCTCAAAGACCACTATTTTTTTTGGGAATTCTACCTACCAACTGTACTTGAATTGTTTGTGTAGTTTATGGCAAACATTTAACAATTTGATTTCAAAAATATTGATTCCAATCTTGGTAAATTTCCTGAAAGACTCAAAGACCAGTTATTTTTTGGAATTCTACCTAGCAACCATACAATACAGGAAGAGACAAACCATAACTAATCACTGTGATAGTGGGGATGTCTTGGAAAGTGATGGGGATTAATTTTTTCCTTGAAAATCTTTTTATTGGGGCAATAAACCCACAGTTTTGTCAGGACATTTCCCGTTATACAGGTAAAAATCTAATTAAGCAGGTAAACTTCAAAGAAATTACAGGTAAAATGGGTAATAAAATTCAATCCTCCCCACTCTGTTTTATGGCTTTTTAGGTCTATCACAGTGATAGATTGTCTGTGATTTTACGTCTAAAGGATTAAAGTTATGTCTTTCCAAGTGATTTGTTATGGTACGTCTCTTTCTGTACAGTACATCCTAGAATTCTTTTAGTAACAATAACGACTATCAATAGTTTGATTTCAAAAATACTGAAAAAATTTATGCCCAGTGTGTATAACAACTGTTTTCTGTGTCAAACAGGGAGTGTGGGGATAGCAGTCGTTTCCGACAACATCTAGTTTATTCATTGGAAATTTTTTATTTCACTTCAACATATTCAAACGGTATGGTTGCTAGGTAGAATTCCAAAAATGCCCAGTCTTTGACACAATCAGGAAATTTACCAAAGTTGGAACAGGAATTGAAATTCCAAAAGCTTATTGCAAATCTACGGACTATATCCAACAATAATACAAAAACAAGAGGCTCTCAAGAGCCTGTATCGCTCACCTGGACCATGGCTAACATAGACATTTTATGATAAAGGTTCCAAATTTAAACAATTTGCCTTGTGGTTTCAGAGGAGATCTCTGAATGTGTCTTCCCATAGGTCCCACTGTGAGCCATCTTGGGTAAAGCATGCATGAACCTGAAAAATATTTTTACATTGTCTGTTATTTAACAAATCAATGAAACAAAAAGAAGAGATTGAAAAAAAAGCTAATGTAATACCGATTTTTAAAAACGGAGATAAATCTCTTCCTTCTAATTACAGACCCGTGGTGCTTTTGCCATGTGTGAGTAACTTTTCTGAAAAAATTGTCTACAAACATTTGTTTAACCACTTGATATTTAATAATTTACTTAACAAATTTCAGTCAGGTTTTATTCCAGGATTTTCCACAACTCATCAACTGTTAGAACTTTATCACTCAATTCTTTCGGCCTTAGACGAAAAACATTTTACAAGTATTATATAATTTTTTTTGATCGCGTTTGGATAAAAGGACTTGTTTATAAATTAGAAAGATATGGAGTCAAAGGTGATTTATTGTTATGGTGTAAAAGTTATTTGACAAACAGAAAGCAAAAAGTAGTTTTACGAGATTCAGTATCCAGTCTTTGTTCTTTAAAAGCGGGTGTTTCACAAGGATCAGTGCTGGGTCCTCTTTTGTTTCTTATATTTATAAACGATATAGCAGACGACATTTTGGGTTGAAGTAGATTGTTTGCAGACGGCACTCCAATTGGTCATGCTGCTCATGATACAAAAACCTTTGAGACCATCTTAATAATATATCTATGTGGCCAAAAAAGTGGTTTGTGAAATTTAATCCTGCTAAAGGATGTAGGAAATCGCTGCATTGATATGAATTTTGATTTGAAAACATGGTTATCGAACCAGTTAGTAGTCATAAACATTTGGGGGTAACAATGAGTTCTGATTGTAAATGGAACAAACATATAGATATCATTGTGGAAAAGGCATCTAAACAAGTTGCGGTCTTACGTAAATTAAAATTTTCGTTGGTAAGGATACTTTAAAAAAAATTATATGACGTTTATTAGACCAATAATGGAATATTCGGCCGAAGTGTTGGATAACTGTGATAAAACCAATACAGATAGATTAGAGAAGGTTCAGATCGAAGCGGCTCGTATTGTCACTGGTTTGTCAATTTTTGCAAGTCTTGAATCAATTTATAGCGAAAGTCGGTGGGAAAAATTAGCCACGAGAAGGGAAGTTAAAAAACTAACTTTGTATTATAAAATTATGAACGGAGATACCCCTGATTATCTATCTGAATTAATTCCTCCGTTAGTTTTCGAAAATGTGGGTTACAACATGCGTAACCGACACAATGTGATTCAGTTTAACACAAGGCTATCTCTTTATCAAAACTCTTTTCCCAAATACCATTAAGTTATGAAACTCGCTGAGTGTTGAGATGAGAGAAAGTAGACATTTGAATATTTTCAAAAGGGGGGGGTTCAAAATCTGTATTATAAAACAAAAAATAAACACCATCTCATTATGTAATGGTTGATAGATATATCATTCAAGACTCAATAACTCTTGTAGTGCTTTGAATTATGACTTACATGATGCAAATATTGTACCTAGTCCTGCTTGTGCATGTGGCTATCGTATTGAAAATACAAAACATTTTTTTCTACATTGTAATAAATGTAATGAACAAAAGGACATATTACAAACAAGATCGATTCAAGTGCACATTCCCCTCAATATTGACGTATTACTGACTGGTAGTGAAATGTATACTCTTGAAACTAATACTTATACATGTATATTCAAATGTGTGCAGCTATATATTAGGAATTCTGGGCGCTTTTCAGGTGAACAAATAAAAGTAGTCTTTTTGTATATAAGAAATTGTCAGCTTCCATTCCTGACCTGACTTCTATCTATAATACATACAATACAAGATACTTCAATGGTAGTTCTTTGGAGTTAGACTATTTAAAATGTAAACTTAGATTTAATACCATGTCATCGCAACTACCACACAATTATTCTTATTGATTCAGTTTATAGTCATATCCGTTTACACACTGTTTATCATAATATTTATATTTAAAATTTGTATGTCAATATTGTTTATTATTTAAAAGGAGAAGACCAAGTGTAAGTAATATCATCTTGTGTCTGATTCTATTGCCTTTTGTATTGTTTGAAAATAAAATAAGTTTAAATTCAAATTTAAATACCTTGAAAACGATATAACAGTTTGGATGATATTTTCCCTTAAAGAATTCAAGAATGAAGCTATGTGTTTTTTTTCAATAAAGGAATTGTGCTAGCCTCCGATTACTTCCACTTTCTTCAGTTTGTATACTACAACTGTGTAACATTTCATCAAAATCCAAGGAGTCGTTGAGGAGGACATGCGCTGACAAGGCATATGATTGGACAGACAGACGGACGTATATGATTCCTATATACCCAGACTTTGTTAACGGGGGTATAATAATATGATCCAATGCTGTACATCTGTTATTGTTTATGTTAAATAATGCCATTCCAGTGAGTTTTATTTTTTCTGTTATACTTTGTACAGACAGTGTTTGCGAATAATATTTTTCGAGGTGATCAATTTAACATGTTTACTAACTACATTATTCAGGAATCACAAAATTGAGCGGTTAGGGCGATTATGTCGCCCTGCTTGGGCCTCAAGTCGCCCAAAGTTGTTGCAAAAGAGACTTTAAGGTGTGATTTGTAAAAGTCAATGTGCATCTTTGCATTTGCATTTCTTTTTCTGTCCATTTCCAGTAATTGGAAGTTAATAAGATTTCTGAAGCTTATTCCTGCTAATTGCAGAACCGAAACCTTGTATATGTAGCAGGAGAAGACGACGTACGCCAGTGATGACAATTAGACAGACTGACGGACACCAAGTGTGGCTTTACCAGGTCGTCTGCTACGTGATTCCAATGTGGTATTTTACTAAACCATTTGTTGGCTTGAAATGAAACAGATTGTTAAGTATAACTTTTATTAAATATATATCCAAAGGTTCAAACATCACAATAGATATAATGATAGATATAAAATACTTTGCAAAGGGGCGGTTTTTTGGAAGTCAAGGACCTCCTAATTTGGGCTATGAGATAGCCCTAAAGCAATGTACAACGGTATCAACATTGACTATATCAAATATAAATATTTTCATTTCCATTTTTAATTACAAACGGGTATTGCGTGACTTCCAAATTGATGACTTTAAAGCCAAACCACCTGATTGTGCTTGCTCCTCTTCCCCATGCAATTATAGTCCGGCTGGACACGTTATAACTGGTGACCTAGATATCGTAGACAACCCTGAACTACGAGATATCTTCTCAAAAGGTCCCAAATTTCGTGAGCCCCAGCACATCAACTGGAAGTACAACTTCAAGATTTTGATGGATGCAGTTGAAGACTATGCTAGGAAGTGGGCAAAGAAAGAGAAAGAGGACATTGAGACATTGTCCGACTGGATCAGGTCCATAAAGTCATTAATTGTAAATCGCATCCGGCGCCTAAAAAAGCAATGAAATCCAGAAATCCCAGTATATTTGAAGATCCCCTTGTAGTAAGAACTCTGTCCAACCTCCATGAAAATTACGTCATTGTCTCTGCAGACAAAGCTTCTAACAACATACTGTTTGTGTGTAAGAAACACTATCTCGACTGCCTGGTGAAGGAGATGGGCATCGACAGTTCATCTAGAAACCCTACTTATACCCCTACTACAATATCGAGGGATGAGATTGTAAAAAATCACACTTCAGTGTTAGCATCATTTGGCATAAAAGCCAATGATGAAAACAATCAACTCCCTTACATCTACTGGGTACCTAAACTTCATAAGAATCCATACAAACAGAGATTCATTGCCGGGTCTTCCAGATGCACCACTAAACCTCTTTCACAGCTCCTCACTACTTTGTTGACGGCAGTCAGGGATGGCCTGAAAAATTACTGTAACAAAGCTTACTCCACCAGCGGTGTGAATCAATTGTGGATTCTTAAAAATTCAAAAGATCTCCTTGAACAGCTATCCTCAACAAGTCTTACCCATTGCCATAGCATTCAAACTTTTGACTTTTCTACACTTTATTCAACCCTGCCACAAAATAAACTGAAAACAGTAATTGCAGATTTAATACATCAATGTTTCTGCACGCAGATACACCTATTTAGTTATAGGGAAAGACAAGACATATTTTGTTAAGAACCACACTGATTCAAATAAGAAGTACACTGAGACTGACGTAATCAAAATGTTAGAATTTTTGATCGACAATATTTTTGTCGAATTTCGAGGTCGTGTTTTCCAACAGACAATAGGGATTCCTATGGGAACAAACTGTGCGCCGCTTTTAGCTGACCTTTTCCTTTACTCGTACGAGGCCAAGTTTTTACAAATGCTTATTCAATGAAAACAAAAACATTTAGCCCAGTCCTTTAATTTCAGCTTCCTCTACATAGACGATGTACTTTCTCTTAATAATCCTAAATTTAAGGAGTATTTACATCAGATCTATCCAAATGAGCTCGAATTAAAGAAACAACTGAAACATCGACTTCAGCTTCGCACCTAGACCTTTTATTGTATATGGACAAAGATGGACGTTTGAAATCTAAGCTATTTGACAAGCGTGATGATTTTAACTTCCCAATTGTGAACTTTCCCTTTCTTAGCAGCAATATACCTACCTCTCCAGCCTATGGAGTGTACATTTCACAGTTGATTCGTTACTGTCGAACATGTAGTTTGTACAGTGATTTTTTGAACAGAGCAAAAACACTGTCCCAAAAGCTGCTTAGTCAGGGATTTGTTCAACCTCTGTTAATTTCATCCCTAAAGAAATTCTATGGCCGTCACCATAGCATCATTGAAAGATATGACGTGTCAGTATCCCAAATGAAAGTGGACATTTTCAGCTACATTCACGTCTTCCCGGATTTGACTACCGACTTTGACATTTTCCCGGATTGAATCACTCACAGTGTGACGGGTGCTGTTAACAGAGTAGGACATGCTTACCCTTCCGGACCACCTGATGTCGTTCTCGGTTTTTATGGGAGTTTACACTGTGAGTGCTTTAGTTTTTCGTGTTATATTTTAGTTTTGTCTTCGTAAGTTATGTTTGTGTTACCGATCTGTCCTCGTCTATGTTTGAATACTTCAGTGATTACAAAAGCTTTTCAAATTTTAACTTGGTACTGTTTTAGGGTTAGAGAAGTAACACGTACCATGGTTTTTAATTGGTTTTGTCTCAGGGTTAGCAAATGACATTAGCCAATCAGCTACGTAACAGATGTCTCACAAATATATATGCCTCACTAACAGTGTGACGGGCGCTGTTAACAGAGCAGGACAGGCTTACCCTTCCGGAGCACCTGATGTCACTCTCAGTTTCACTTGAGTTCACACTGTGAGTGACTTTGTTCTGAATGTTGTGATTCCTGTTTCTGTGCTTTGTGTCTGTCTTGCGTCGTTGTTTTTGTTTCTAGCGTCATTGCTCTCTGTGTTCTCGTTTTTGCCCTGTCTTTGGACTTCCGATTTTTGTGAATTTCACTCCTTTGTTCCTTCGGTATTCTACTGCCGTTGTTTCCTGTAAAATCTATAAAGAGAAATTTAAATTAACAAAATTAGAAATTTAAAGACCATTTTATTTATAAATTATTATATTTAATGAAACCAAATACTTTTTAACTAGATAAAGTATGAAAATTAAAACGATTTTATCAAAAATATAATAATTATTGGTCAATTTCAAAAACACAGAATCTAAAGAAAGATAACTCCATAGCCAACTCTACTACATATATATCAATTAATGATTGTAGAAACAAGCCAAACTGACCTCTATTTATCTATTTATTGTTAAATTCAATGGCAATACTAATAATATTGAGGCTTGTTTAGGGGTCCCAATATCCCATATCCCAGTAAGTCTGCACGAAAATATCCCTTTGAAAATTGAAGATATCCCATTAATTATTGAAATATCCCGTTTTCCATAGTCAAAATATCCCATATCCCAGTACTTTTTCTCTCAAATATCCCATATCCCATTAACAAAAGTGGCAAATATCCCGTATCCCAATATACCCTAAACAAGCCTCAATATTTACGATCCAACTTTAAAACTGAAACAGGAAGTGAGCTAACAAAAACAAATGGAGCAGATAAATAAATAAAATAAATAAACAAAGGGCCACGACGCGAGTAGCATTCAAACGTTAAGGCTACAATTCGTATTAAATGAGACATTTAATTGTTTTCTTTGGCAAAATATTCGTAATTTATTGTGTGATCACCTAAATAAAACGTGTTAACTTGTTTTATTTTAATGGAAAAATGGATAACAGGAAACACCTACAATGGCTGAAAATTATTTTAATTCTTATTGATCATTTCATATCTTCACATAACTTGAATTAGAATTGGCGCACTAAATCATTTTTGTTTTTGTCTAAATTGTCTGATCGTGGACATGTCAAATCTCAACACACTCTCGGAAAATATCGCAAATATTTTTTTGGTAATTAACACTTGTTGATAACATTTTTTAAGGAAAGCTTTCAATAATGTTTAACTACTGCTGATTGGGAAATTTCTTTAAAACACGTGTACAGCATTGTACAGCATACAGTTATAAAATCATCAAATTATCCTTGATGTCAACAAACGAACATGATCTGTTGATGAACTCCAGGAATTTAGTCGTGCTTAAAGATGTATTTATATATGAGATGATTAAAAGATTGATGTCAGCATAAAGGTAGATCCACCCATACTTTGATAGCTGATCACGAAGCTTCCGCTTAATTTGTTTAATTGTTGCTTTCATCAATCTGATTTATTGTGGAGAATAAACCTTTCAGCTACAATTATCATTATGATTCATATTTTTCTTTTGCTTAAATCAATATATCATTCAGAATAATTTCCCTTTCGATAACTTAAACCACTTCAGATTAAGTTTTATTTACTTCTTCTACACCTAAACGTATCCTAGAAAACTAACAAGTGGACAAAAACAAAAAAAAACAAAAACCAAAAAAAAAAAACAATACTTTTTATACCGTTTTGGTAAAGTTAGGGCGTTGTGGAAGAATAAAATATAACAAAAACTGAAGTTATATTCGTATTTATTTATTTGTCTGCAATAACATTCTCGTCCATAGAGTGGGCTGACAATTTTTTTTATCCGAAACAAAGTGACAAATAATTCAACTGTTGATTTTTTACTTCAATAGTTTAGAATTTAACTAGGTCCTCGTGAATACAAATTGTTATAATACTCACAAAAATATAATAAGATCTTACGAATTAACAAATAGTTTCGAACTCGAATTTCATCATTAACTTCGGCAAAACTTGTCTTACGACGAAAGTTGTATTTGCAAATACATATATTTTATTCCTAGTGTGAGCGAAAAGAAAGCGGGCGCATACTTAAAAATAAATGCATTAGGTTATTACAGTTTGTTCAGTTCTAGTACCATTTCATATTATCAAAGCGGGATGTTTCTCATTTGTAAGCTCAAAAAATGATTGCATGTATTAATTGGAAAACTACTCAAGCCCATATAGGACCAATCAATTTTTTTTTAAGACTTCGTTATAACTAATTCTTAAACTCATTATAACGAGTTTAATTCAATATAACAAATGGTTGAATTCGTTATAACAGATTTTCGTGATTTGTTATAAAGAATTAAATTCGGTATAGAAAATTGCTGAATTCGTTGTAACTGATTTTTGAATTTGTTATAACAAATTAAATTCTTAATAAAAAATTCTTAAAAATGGGTATAGCAGATTTTGAAATTGCGAAAACAAATTGAAAATTTTGGATTACCAAATTCTGAATTTGTTATAACAAATTTGAAAAGTTGCTATTATGAATTTATTAAGTTGTGATTTATGGCATTCAAGACTCACAAAATACGAGAAACCTAGTATCTTTGTGCGATATCAAGTTTTTCTCTCGAAATAGTAGGGTTTTAGCTCAAATACCTCTTTTTTCTTGCTAGTGTATAAACATTTGCCTTTCAAAATGACAGTTAGTTTAGTTTGGTTCTGGGGGTCCTATACAACGAATTGTAGCATTAACCTAAAAAAACTGTCAAAGTCTATTAAAATTGCATTCAAGTGGCAATTTCAGTGATTGAATCTTTAATAAAAATAAGAAAATGCATCTCAATTTATTTTGTTACAATAGTGTATATAATAAATGACTTGTTTGGGACCGACCATTTAACTTGAAGGGGGGTTATGGTTTTTTTCTGGACAGAAAAGTACAACAAAATATTCTTTTTTTGAAAATAAACATTATTTTTTGGGGCAGAAAGCCCCATCCAGAATTTTTTTTTCATCACTTTTGCAGCCAAGAAATTTTTTTCATATAAAATCAGAATCAGAATATTTTTTTTCGAAAAAAAAACCACTTGTGAAAAAACCATAGCCCCCCTTTCAGGTTAAATGGTCGGTCCCTTAAAAGAATTTTGGAGAAAATTTGATTCATTCGTACAATCGGCATTCTGAACGAATTTATTTTATGGGAAAGTGGCCATACCTCTAAGTTTTTGTTCCAAGCCTACTCTTTTCATTGATATTTTGATAATCAATCGTTATCTCGCTTTAAAATCTCAGTCTCGATCGCATTTAAGGAGCAAGATTTGAAGTTTATGTTCTTAAAAATATTAAGAGATTGATTTTAGTAATGAGTCATACAAAGGTAATATCATAGTAATGTGATTTGTGTGATTTGATGTCATTAAATGTAATCACTGAATCTTGGAGAAAATCAATCATTCTAGCGGTGCATTTCATTTCCGCACTTTTGCATATCATTTGCGTACATTCTGTTCATTTCATTTTCGCACATTTTTCATTTCATTTCATTTGCGCACTTTCTTTATTTCATTTGCACACATTTTGTTACTTCAATTTGTGCACATTTCTTTGTTTTGTTTCAGCCGAATTCTTCCTTTTTCAACACTTTTGCAATTCACATATAAAAGTTTTTGAAATAAAAGTAAAAATGTTATGAAATTGTGAAAATTCAAAGAAAAAGCGGCAGCAACTCCTATGTGGGTTGTCAGATTAAATTGCAGGACATGTAGATCTTACTATGCTGACCATGTTTTTTATACAAACTACACTTCTATCTCCTACCATTTTCAATATATAAGATTAAAAGTAACGAAAACTGAAAATTTTACGGAAAAAAGGCAATAACTCCAAGACGGGTAAACGGATATTCTCCAAAATTGCAGGGCAGGTAGATCTCATCATGCTGATCATTTTTTGTTAGCCAGAATTTTGATACCTGTAATGGTATTCGAGTAATTTGCAAAACACTGCAATTTACCCCCTTTGTTCTATTTTTAGTAACAGCGGCCATGTTGTTTGGTCTACGGACATAAAAATCACGAACCTGAAAGAGCATACCCTGGTAATGGTTCAGGCCAAGTTTGGTAAGTATTTGCATAGTAGTTTCAGAGGAGAAGATCTTTGAATAAAAGTTAACGGACGGACGACGGGCGGACGGACGACGGGCGGACGGACGACGGACGCCGAGTGATGGCAAAAGATCACATGGCCTATGGCCAGGTGAGCTAATAAAGGACAGTGAAAATAAAGGGCGGTTGAAATCAGGACACAGCAACTTAGTTTACAAACTGTATATCGATTTTAAGAAAACAGTCAGCAATCTAACCGATCTTTGTCCAATCCCTTGTGCAAATTTTGTTTTTTGCGAATAAAGATGTTTTTTTTACTATTACTCTGTTTTCCATAGTATGAAGTGCATCTGCAGTAGACGTGCATTCGTTCATTATTACTTTTATTAATTGTTATTTTTTGTCTGTAGCGTTTTCTGTAATATTCTACTAATCATAAATGTTTGCTGTATCATTCCCTCCTGGGGCCCTAATTTGGTTAATCAAAATATTCTGATTGTAACCGGTCTGCAGAAAATGTAAATAAAAGCAATTTAACGATACACACGGTTCATTTTTATATTATGCACTCAATTAAAGTTACTGAATCTTTCTGAACTTACCATGAAATTTTTAAACATTTAATTTTGTTAATTTTATTTTTTGGATTTTTTAAAAAAATGTTTAAACAAATTCTGTCTTTTGGATACATGTTAAAAAAAAGTGCAGTCATAATAAATATGCGCAAATGAAAGAAAAATTGTGCGCAAATGAAATATTAAAAAGTGCGCAAATGAAATATTAAAAAGTGCGCAAATGAACTGTCACCTAATCTGGAAAAAGTGCGCAAATGAAATGAAGCCTTTTTAAGATTTCAGACAGCAGTGTTTAATACTTTACTTCAAATTAAATAGCTACAGTTCCAAGTGATGTCGAAATATATCATAACGTTAAATGTTTGAAAAATGGCAAAGCATGCGGGGATGATCTTGTTATTAATGAATATATAAAAAGTACATGTCATATTTTTCTGCCTTTGTATTTAAAATTATTTAATGCTATCTTTGATTGAGGAAAGGTTCCTGGGCAATGGTTAATTGGAAATATTATTCCATTCTATAAAAATAAAGGGGATAAAAAAGATCCACATAACTACAGACCCATTATTATTCTTAGTTGTATGGGAAAATTATTTACATCGATTTTAAATCAGAGATTAAGCTCATATTTAAAGGAAAATAATCATGTCAATGAAAATCAGTTTGGTTTTAGGGGAGGCTATTCAACAGTCGACAGTTTTTTTTTTTTTTTTTTTTTTTTGTTTGTTTGTTTTTTTTTTGTTTTGTTTTACATATATTATTTGAATTACTAAAGAAAAAGAATCTTTATTGTGCTTTTATTGATTTTTCCAAAGCATTTGATATTGTGGCGTGCAGGTCTT
The DNA here is from genome assembly GCA_002080025.1 of Modiolus philippinarum. Taxonomy (NCBI): domain Eukaryota; kingdom Metazoa; phylum Mollusca; class Bivalvia; order Mytilida; family Modiolidae; genus Modiolus; species Modiolus philippinarum. Next base: position 17,418 of record MJUU01010486.1, on the reverse strand, counting down.
TGGTCAAAATTATAACAATATGAAGTAAAATTATATAAGATAATTGTAAATATGGATTTCAGTATTAAATCTCGCATCTTCAATGGTATTGAATATTAAGATTACTTCCCTTGCAAGGTAGGGATGAGACAAGGAGAAAATTTATCTCCTGTGCTTTTTGCACTGTATTTGAATGATCTCGAATCCTATTTGGACAATAAACAATTTGGTTGGTTTGGAAAGCTTAACAACTGATATCGAACTAGAGCTGAACATGTATTTTAAATTTTTAATAATTCTTTATGCAGATGATACAGTCTTATTGTCTGAAACTAGAGAGGAGCTTCAGAAACAATTAGATATACTGCATGAGTATTGTGAATTGTGGAAGTTAAAAGTAAATGTTCAAAAAAGTAAAGTTGTAATTTTTAGGAATGGCCAACTGCCAGAAAACATTATTTTTAAATATAATGATATTGAATTAGTAATCGTAAATGATTATACATATCAAGGAGTATTATTTTCAAGAACAGGAAGTTTCCACAAAGCAAAAAAGGCACAAGCGGAAAAAGCATCTCGTGCTATGTGCGATATTTGACGAAAGGGGAGATTGCATAATTTATCCATTCACTGTCAGCTCGATTTATTTGATAAATGCATAAAACCTATGCTTTTGTATGGGTGTGAAGTATGGGCCATCGGTAATAATTCTGTCATTGAAAAAGTGCATCTTAAGTTTTGCAAAATGCTACTTAAACTCAAGAAAAGCACTCCTGATTTT